>JBCAUG010144198.1:0-58285 GCA_038406175.1 Haplosyllis leylae | reverse complement strand
AGACCTGAGTACCCCCCTGGGACCGAACCTGAGTACCCCCCCTGGTTGACAGACAGACAGGTGAAAACTATTACTACGTACGCGGTCGGTAAATATTATGTTTACCATTGATTTCAATGTAAGTTTGGGTCATCTTTTGGTGAGATTACTCATTAATTTGTTTGGTGATTGTTTCTGAAAAGTTCACAGATATTCTAAAACAACTTGTTCTCCAAACGTCTGCTGCTAAATTTGCAAAATGTATGTTGCGAAGGACTACATTAAAGTTCAGTGGTTTAAGATTCATGCGCATTGACAAATACTAAGCAAATCTCTATTGTTACTTAAATCCTTTAAATTGTACCAAGGAGAGGCATTTCTTTTCAAATTGTCATTCGGAATTAATAGCAAGTGGTTACATTTGCAGATGCTGATTTCGACACATCAAGAAACGTTTAAATGTGTATTTGGTTTGTTGAATGGCACTACAGCACTTTTTTTTTCTTATTATTCCTGTCGTGTGCATGTGTCTATGGACATTCTCGCTGCGTATTCTTCAGCTTTATTGCAGGAAGTCATGTCTCAGACTGGAGATGGTGGCTTTGAGGTCTTGAATAGAACAAACATTTGTACGCAACAACCGAGATAGTTTCAGAGCGCTTACATTCATTTTAACAGTTTGACGAATATCTTTCACATTATCTTGACTTCAATTGCAGCAAAATAATTTCACTCGATATACTGCGAGTATTCAATTAGTCTCCAAATTTTTATTTTCCAGACTAAAATACGCTATGCATCCCACCTAAAGCTGGCTGATACGTAACAGAATATGACACCATTATTTACAATGAAACTGATAACTAATATGCTTTTTTAATCTAAGTGATTGTCTTCTCAGGGTAAAAATTATATCTTTGAGCCTAAAGTTTCCTTTTATTATTTATGCTGAAACTACGTGTAATTTATCAAATTGTATACTTTTGCAGGGCTTTTTTTTGAAATTTCAATGCTTGCAGGAGTTGGGAAAATCTATTTATGTATCATATAAGATTGTTTGAGTTTGTTTTTCTTTGACACTATACCCCCGTGGGTGGATGTGTGATGGTTTAATGCCAGCTTTACCTTTGTCATACATTTTCAACATTGCATGGTGTTTTTCATTTTAGAGTGCAACATTATTGATGGAATATAAAGTTGGCGTTAAATTAGACACAAGGAACATTTTTTAAGATCAAACTTTGCGCAGTGATAAGCCTTTTACACAGTTCACCCATGCAATGTCTGAGCAATTACAGTAATAGTTGTGACTGTTCAACTCTTGCCCCAGTATAAATCTTATGTAACTGAAGTCTCATTGAAAGAGATTGCAAAGACTTTGATTTACCTGGTGTTTTGGAATTGTCAGAACCGTTTACTTCTTAATAACCAATCTTATGCTTTAAGGGGCATGTGACAAGACACAATTTAAAATTTCTTTGCCAGACGACAGTCCATTGTAGTCATAAATTGGTTCAGACGAGAGATGGCAAACCTTAGCTCAATAACAACTGAAATTAAAAAATAAACAAACGTATGCACAGCTTTATCGTGTTACATTTTCTCTCATTAACTGAGAGTTTCCATTGCTCTTTTCAAGTACGGCGTTTCTAGATTCAAGAATGCAATTTTACTGGTGATCAATAGTCATTTTACTGTTTAAGCAGAGCTCTGATTACAGCTTAAGGTGTACACGTAGCAGAACTTAGAAGTGAAACAGTCTAGGTGCAGACGTTGAGATTACAGTTATTAGAACCCATTACAACTATTAGCAGTAGACTGAGTGACAGCCTCCAGACATGTGTTCTGATGGAACTCTGGTAGATGGGGGTATCGGGAGCATGCCAATGAGGGATTTGAATCTTATCACGGTGAACAATGTTAGAATAATACTGCAGTTAGGACAAAAATCGAATAAAGTAGTTCATAGATCTAGTGAATTTTGTGTTTTTCAAAGAAGTTGGTTGGAATATTTTATTCTCGTTACCTCCATTTAAGGATCTTGTTACAAACATGAATATCTGTAAAGTTGGGAATTCATTTGCTTCGTTCTGGATTCTTTATTAGTCTTTACTCAAACAAAAGGTTTCAGTTTTTATTAAATGGTACTTATTTATTTCATGAGATCCCGGCATCTTCATGATGTAAGTTTCTGGGATTCTGAAGTAGCAATTGATACTTTCACGAACTTAATTATGAGAAACTTAATTAATTAATGGTTGACATTAAGGAGCCAAAATCATATATATTGCAACATCTTCTTTTTTGGAAAAATATGGAAGCTTTTGGATTTTAACCAGATGAAGGTTTCTCTGATGTGAGGTCACAAGTTAGAACTGGACCTCATTAATGTTGACCAGGGAAAACTGGGTTAGGGCTCCCTTTCCACCTTCAGGCCATGCCTGCTTAGTTTATGTAATGTCAAATATGAGTGATTACACAGGAAAAACATACTTAAACCAATGTTTACGGCAAATTAGAAGTTGGAGAGCACGGAGCAGGAAACAGAAAGGTTAATTAAATATTCAGATGCTTCTAAATATGAAAGGAAGAAAGGTGCTTTAATCAGCATCAATGCAATTTTATTTTCTGTAATAGAGTACACACTATGCAATTGATATGGTCAATTGTTAATCTTCATGCACTAATAAAGATTCGAGCTGTGTCAGAGTGTATTTAGTCTATCCTTCTGTGAACATATTTGGTAACTTTTTTGAATTTGTATTGTAAACAACTAGATTTATATTCTCTTTGTGATTCTACTCCAGATAATTTTGGTAAAATTGTCCATATTGTCTATTGAGGGATGAGTAATTGTGTGGGAACAAGACATCAAAACAGAGCAACTAGGGTCATGAATTAGCGACTGAGATTGCAGGGAAGTGTTCTCTGCTTTCGGACTGCCATTCATTATGGATGGGTGGTAGATCGTGTGATTTTAGGGAGATGAAGAAGTTAGTACGACTATAAAACACCCGCAAACAATGCAAATTACTCACAATAGAAAAAAATATTCCTCCATTCTCGTTTGGAACATTCATGATAAAATAGATAACGTAAATAGAGTACATGCAAAGTAGAAAGATTCAGGAGGAAATAACTTAAAATGACTCTTACGAAAATTGTTCGCTAATTTATTTTGATTTTGATTTTCTGGAGTTTCATTTTTCAGGATAGTTTAACAGGCCTTTCCAATAATATATCAGTAACTATGAAAATAAAATCTCTATTTTATTTGCTAATAAATTAATGAAGTATATACATAATGTTTTAATGGTCACTGTTGTTACCTGGTGGTGCGAAAAGCTTGTAGTTTGAATACAAGGTAGAACACTTACTCTAAGGTTGAATGGGTTCCTTATTGATATTGAAAGCTCAATATTGAGCAGTATTTCACCGTGACATACTGTGGTATCACTTCTCCATAAAACTTCAAAATTCAAGGATTGCCAACATTTACCTGCGCACCGGTTAAAAGTTATACCATAAGAAATAATTGTAACCTGTATGTATTATTCTGGTCGCAAGGAACATTTCACACTCAATGAAGGAGCAGCTGGTCTATTCTTCACTCGGAAGACAAAGAAGACCACCATCAATCAGACTTAATTATTTATACGTTGCAGGATATAGTCTATAAAGCTTTACTCAGTAATGGCGTCAGTGCGTCCGTGAAGAAACAGTCGCACCTAGTTTAACACAAGGGAAATGGAAAAGGTGTCCAAGAATTTGCTGTGTTGTTCACCATGAATATATCCCGGTAGAGTAAAACTCCACAATTAATGAAAGTCTTCATGCTGAATGATGACACATCGCAACAGACGATCTTTTCAGTGGGGTATCTTTGCAAACAATCTATAAATTTAGAATAAAACTATTTACAGATGGTACTTCTTTCAGCGATGATTTTATGAAGACCAAGGCATTAAGTGGTCGAGATTGTTCGTTTTGGTTTAGACATCAATTTACAAGTGAAACAGTTTTCCATGATGTTACCAAATGAATTAGGGACTGCAACTTACTTACGTTTATTTTTTACGTTTATTTGTATTACAGGTCTCTAGAAAACTCCACATGGTGGACTGGGTCAATTTGAAAGCTGAAGAAGTCGGACAAATTTTCTCACTTATTCCATTTCACCTTTTAGAAATAGACAAAACTGGAGAAGAATTGATCTCTGCACATTAATTCATATAGATCCAGATATTAAATTTAGCAGCACTAACAAAACTGACATATTTTTTTGAAAAGCTATGTAGTCAAGCGCAAAGAAGCTTGCGGACGTTACACCATTGAACAGGACCGTATGGATTGCAATGCAACGCAAATTAGGGTTCCTACTACGAGCCCTGGTTTGATCTCTCAGCTGAGCTGTGGTTCTAACAAGCATCAACCTCTATCAGACTAAACACCTCAGACTTCTGAAGCTTCCAGCCTACAACAACATTTTTACTTTTCCAAACTGAAGCTTCTAATGGACCTTGTTATGGTTATTTTGTGGTACCTCTTGGGAAATTCTGGAAAGAGCAACCTTCTGTGCACAGACCCAGGCCCTCACTGAGGCTAATTGTGTGAAAATGGTTTATTTTCACTGGTTTGCAATGATTTGATTACCTCATACACAACTGTGGCTTCTTTACCACAGTTGGTCTTCTAGAAAGTCCCTTATTTAGACATTTAAATTGAATCACACCCACTGCAAACCAAAAAGCAGTTTCTATAATGATTAAGTCATGGAAAAGAATTCCCAGTATCCTAGTAGTAACTACTTTTGTTATCTGAAGGTGACCGGCCAAGACGTAATTTGACTTCAGACCGATTTCTTAAATCGAAATTATGTTTTTGGACAATTTCTCCTTTTTCTTTTCATATGGCTGATTTGTTTATCCTCAATATTTACTATTTCTCGGCACTAACATGACTAAAGGTTCTCATTGCAAGAAAAAGGTTGATGCTTCAATATCAATGTGCAAGTTGAATAAAAACATAAAATGTGTGTGTTATATAATTGCTTTCAGGTGATCAGCCTGGAAGGTTGGGTAGACATCATGTATATGGTGCAAGATGCGCACTCTTTCTGGAATTGGCTTTATTTTGTGTCACTTATAGTGGTAAGTATACCAAGCCAACCTATTATCACTCACTCCTCTTGCAGCCATTTTAACGGTTTTTGTCTGCGTCTTATACTTTATACAGGTGATAAGCCTAGCTGGCTGGGTCAATATAATGTATTACGTACAAGATGCCCACTCCTTCTGGGATTGGATCTATTTTGTATCCCTCATTGTGGTAAGTTAGTGGCTCCCCCCACCTGTGATTGGTGATTGGCCACCAGGTGGGGCTGCTGCTGCTGTTTGTTCAGTGGATGCTGCTGTAGAATCTCACCATTTATTTTGTGGCCCTGTATCAAGCACTGTTCATCTGTGCAGTCAGTATAGTACAGTAAATATACTTTAGGTGGTGCTACTGCCAGTAAATATTGTGTGTTTTGTCATCAATCCTTTTCATATCACATGGTTCAACTGATATTCCTACTTTTTGGAATTTTTAAATTTTGTACTGAAAAATTGAAACGAACGACTCGTTGCATACTTATTTCTATCCGCACTGTAGGAAAGAAAACTATTTAATGAAAGGATTTTTATAGCAAGTGTGTCTGACATTTTGAAATGAAACAAACTAAGCCATTTTCAATCTCTAAACGTTTTAGAAAAACAGCAGTTGTTTTCATGTTAAAAACGCACTTTAAAGATAATTAGACTTTCCTCGGAAATAATCTGTGTTTGGTATGAAGAAGGGATATCAGTTTCAACTTTCTGTGGTAAAAAAAAACTCCTGTCGCCAGAATTACACAAAACTGGAGACTTAATACGCCACCTAGTGATTACTCTGTTATGACGTCACAGTTATGACGCCACAGCTTCCTCTCTGCATACAGTGACGTAATCAGTGACGTAGTAGATGCTATCAATGTATCAACACCTTGAAAACCCTGTATAAAATTTTGAATGAACAGTCAATCACTAAGCTAAGGCATCAACCAGCATAAGAAAGTATGTTCTTTTCAACACTGCTGAACAATTTTTCAGTTGATATTCACAATTTTAGAGACTCTTTTTGTTTCCTTAGAAACCATTATTGCTTTGTATGATCAGAGTTGATGATGATAGTCGACCTTGGTTTTCATAGAAGTCTTGTTACCATGGAAATATGAATAGGGGCTGAATGGACTGTTTTAGTGGATATGCACCACGTCTGGTTGCATTGCCCCTTGTAACATTGTACAGTTGTTTGTTTTGATCAGAGTAATGCATTGGTGATTTTGTCTTCAAAATAATTGTCCTAATAGAAATTCAAAAATTGATGTCTCTAGTCTGTAAAAACGAACAGAAATTTATTGTAGTAAAATAGACATCTAGATTGTAGAGCGTTCTAGTACATGAAAGTCGAAAATCACCTACCATTACTTACCATATTTTGTTCAAGTACAGACAATCTTAATTTGCATGCTATTGAAATGCATGAGAAAACATGTTACTATCAGTCAGAGAAATGTCTAGGAAATAGCCACATAATATGCAAATATTAAAGTTAACATCTGTGAATAATTTCTATGACTGATGTTTATTAGGAATGGACAACGGTACGATGACAATCAGTCATTCTTTGATGAATCACACAATTTTGGACTTTCATATTTCAGTCATTCTCACCAAAAAACAGAAGAAAAAACAAAACAAAATTCGCTGTCGTTCCTAAATAAGATTAGGGAGGAGCATGACACGGCATGAAATGAGCATGTCAAATGCGCATGTCAGTCATTAGTTGTACATATTTAAATTCTACCATGATGCTTGGACTGAAACACTTCCTGGTTTCTTTGGCGTTTTTAATGTACTTAATGAAATAAAAAAAAGAAACATATGTAACACATCATGCTAGAAATTGAAAATTTTATGTAAAATAGATAATATTGTATTAACATGTTAAGTACATATTACGAACGTAAGTTTAGTACAAGTAATATAATTTTCTAATGACATATTCTTCAATAAGTTACATAATATGTACCGTCATTTATAGAATATGTTCATGGTAATTTTACAACATTGACTTGGTGATATTTTACGATACGTACAGTGTATCATATATATTAGGCTTTCATCATTTCATAGTAAATTAATCAAAAAAATCTACAGTGAAATAATGATAAGCTTTAACACCCTTCAACTATTATTGGTTCTTGTTGTATCTTTTTAATGAATAAGGGAAGTGTCTTATTCAATGTCGATACACACAACCTGTTGTTGTCCAGTTGGTGTCTGTTTCCCACTTTTATCTATTTATGGTATCCCTACCTTCTGTGCATACCTTTAAAACAGTCCTTTTATTTCATTCCGAACCTTTATCTTATCTGTACGATCCATGATGTAATTTTCTCTATCCAGTTATGTCGGAGGATAATTATGTCTATGATGCTGTCATTTTTTCAATTTCAAAATTGCGCTTTTGTTTTTACATCTGGAATACAGGGATTTTTGGATAGGTCCACAAAATTCTGTATTCTTTGTGATCTCATTGCTGAAGATAATGTTGATGTTGGTTTGGAGTCAATTAATCAAGCAAATTGATTCTGAAATGGCGAGATACTTGATTCTTACCTCCGGATTGGTACTACCATGTGACCAAGTTCCCTAGGTTTACGTCACAGTCAACGAAAAGAACAGGTTGTCGTGGTCGTCATCTGTCCCAAGTGATTCATTGGTTGCGCGTTTTGTTTCCCTCCGGAACTTCTGAGTAGCAATCAAAGATACACTGTCGTAATGCTACCATGGGTACCTCTAGTAAAGCTGTGTTGTCATGGATACCTTCGGGCTTCACCTAAGAAAATTCCAATATCAGGAGCACTTAAAGTTTCCTTTCCCCCACATCCAGTTTGGTGCAGGTTTTTGTTGTACACTGTTACATGATTGGATACAAAAATCATGACGTCATCGAACACAAATACACTACGTAATATGTTGTCTTGGCAAGCAGTCCTATTTGTCGTAGGAAGTTCATTGTTATTTTTAAGAATTAAGAATATACAAGACATAACTTCTGCGATTTACTTGTCCGACCAAATCCTTATTTCTAATTTCAGCTAATTTATGCTCAATGTATCAATTTCTATCTTCACAATATATTCATTTTAAATTTAACAATATGAATATATTGCACTGTCACCCCGATCTTTCGAAAATTTTGGCATATTATTTGTGACAGAAAATTCCTAGAGAAAACTGTTCTGAAAACGGAATTGCTTTGGGCACTTTTCTCCATTTTTTCATAATACTGTTTTTGATTTTGAAAGTACAATATTTTAAAGCAATCTATTATTTTCTATTTTCTATTTGCTTTCCAGATAGGAGCATTTTTTATGATCAACCTATGCCTAGTTGTCATAGCAACGCAGTTCTCAGAGACTAAAAAGCGGGAAACCGAGCGGATGTTACAAGAGCGCAAGCGCTTCCACTCAAGTAGTACGTTAGCAAGTAACTCGGAGCCCGGGGGATGCTACGAGGAAATTATGAAATATATTGCTCATTTAGTACGGAAAGCGAGGCGAAAGTGTAAACGGTTTTATAATCGCATGCGGGGTCGGAGACAAAGGAAAGTTACCCCCGAAAAAGCAATATCATTAAAGTGTAAGAGAAAAAGGAAGCGCAAGGGAGGAGAAATTTGTGTCACTACGGAACCTCCCAATCAGACATTACATTTACATCACCATCACTATCACCATCATCATCATTATCATATCACCAACCCCGCCGCGGCATCAGCAGGCCAAATGGCTGTGGGGCATACTGGACCCGAATCATCACCACGAGCTCCTCGTGCAAGCCCTGAGGCCTCGGACGTGGACCCCATGTCTTCCCCGCGCAGACCCAACTACCTGATGGTACCAGGTAGTCTGACGGGGATCACAGCCCCGCCGAGCACTCCTAACCCTTCTAGTGAATCACTGCAAACCATCACATACACAACGGACGTACAGGCAACCCATGACCCGAATTTACTCAAAGCCCCCGTGGGTGTAGCTCTAACCCCGGCAGGGCCTGGCATCCAGTCTTCCCCTAACCACCTGCCAGTGATGGCGACGTTGTCCATTTCTCCAGCGACGTCCTTCAACGACAGTAGTTTGCCTAGTAGTAACCGGATGCTGGCGTCCGTACCGCCGGGCGTTCTGGCTAAGAACGCCGCAATGGCGCACACAAACTCCCTGCTGAACAAAGACTTTGACGTCAATAAACTACATCCCATTTACAAAGGTAACCATGTGCTTTTTCAAAGCTTCAATTAAACAGTGAATCATTACTAAACTTTTTATTGCCACTGCTTCATATTCGTTTGCTCTTTGAGTGGATGTAAAATATTTTCAAAAAGATATACACGGAAAACGCAGGTTTTATGCAAATTAGATACATACCCAAATAAATTGACGATACAAATGAGATGTATTCTAACTGGGCGTTCAAACGGTAAATGAACATATTCAATTGCATACAGTGAACCTGCTTTCCTGGGCACACGGGAGCCAGCAAGTGAAAGCCTGTTTTAATTGAAAGTCCTCTCAAGTTAATGACCCCTATGTTACACACTCGTTCCTTTGCTCAGGTGAGAAGCGGTTGTCGGCTCCAGTGTTGTCGTGTGGGATTCCACCCAACGAGATGGACCGTCGACATAGCCACTGTGTCCACCCGGAGCACTATCCGAACGAGTGGGACTCGAGTTCCTCCGACGAATCCTCAGACTCTGATTACACGGACGACGAGGACGAGAAGCCAACAAAGAAACCCCTGAGTACGTACATCTCTGTCTTCATGTCATTGCGAAGTTCCACAGAATATTGACGAGCCAACTTAGCTTTTGAAGAATGCGTTAGGACCATTTTTGCATGTCTGAGAGCACTAATTTTTCTTAAATCCAAAGGAAACAAATATACATAATTACATAGGTTGTGTTAAGATAATTTAAAGATTCATCTTACGAAATGTGCCACGCTCACAAGGAAAATTCTAACATTAATATTTTTCGTGTAGAAGAATATCAAGCGTCAGATGCACAACTCTCGGACCAAAAAAGCTTCCCGTTTGAGAAAGAAAAGTTCACAAAGGTTGGGTGGACTCTACAACTCCTAAAGACCTTAAAGTGCCACAATGTTAGTCCCTTTGCACTAAAGCTTCAACTAGCGGATTTGTCTCCTTCATTTCCGGTTAATCTGAAAAAGAAACCTTGCTCACGGCAGACTACCATCTCGCTAGATCATGCCTGTTGGGCCTCTCTGTGCAAAAATAACTCTTTCATTTTAAAAATATTTCAAGGTGTTAATCTCTGTGCGAACGATTAAAAAATATTTAAGTAATTTTCCAATTGCCAGAGAAAGAATTCTGTGCAGTGACGGCCGAGAACTAATTTGTACTAGTGGCAGTGCATCCTTCTTTAGTGGCAGCCCACATATACAAACGGAACATTTTAGATGATTTTACTTTGTTAAAAACTCGTTAGATGGATTAAACGTTATTCGTGATTATTTGTCTCAGTACTGAAGCTGCCTCTGGGTATTTACATGATCATTCCCCGCGGACTTAAACTGAGAAACACAGCTGCTTGCGTACGGTGGTCTATTTGCGGTCATTGTTCGTGCAATATTAATAAGACAATTGTAAAGCAGACAGAAGCATATCCAGCGAAGTCTGTAGTTTATCCCCTTTTACCTGCTGTTATGTACAGTGTTTTATATTTGAACTTATCATCAACATCATGTGAAGTTCTCCATTTCCTGTAAATTTCCTGCTGTTACTAAATCTTGTAAACATCTTAAGGTTCTGTAATATCCGCCTCAAAGGTTGACAGTTTCTTCCTTGTGGTAAGAATGTCAGTAACTTCCTTGTGAGAACAGAGGGGATATCTTAATAAAACGACCACTTACACTCCGGAATTGTTTCTCATATGTTAAGCGACCAACTTGTGCGCATGAAGAAAATAATATTTCTCTATTTTTTACAGAAAAACATTCTTTATATTTGTTCTTCTCGATTGCTAAAGAATATTTTTGTTTTTCGAAAAAAAATATACTCTAAAAAAACAAATTTTGCAGCTAAATGGACCCAGTTCCGGAAGTGGTTGAAGACATTCGTCGACGGAAAGATTTTCCAGCGCGGAATCTTACTAGCGATCCTCGTCAACACGCTCAGTATGGGAATAGAGTATCACAATCAGGTAAGTGGTAGGAACTGTAGCATAGAGAACGGGCATCATGAATTTGCAATGCGTGTGGAGTATCGAACTCCAGATAAGATATCCGAGATTGAACATACAAGAGGTTGATTTGGAAGATGTTGAGAGGCATGACCAGGCACAGACTAAATGTACCAATATTCCAATATAATATGGTTGGGTTTTCACATTTAGGTCGCAGTGAGTTTATGTTTCCAAAAATAGTTGGGATTATTTTGGGAGTGTTATTAAATTAAACGTAAACGTAATTTTGACTAAGTATTTATATCAATTGGAAGAAAAAGTCTTCACTGTGTAATTAGTTGTGCCTCATGGCAACAAGAATAGAATATTTCAGATGGTTTCTCGTTGGAATTTTGTATCAACTGGTGCTACAGATCAACACAAATTGTTCTTGAAATCAGTAGGAATAACTGAATCATGTAGCTACAGCTGATTCTAAATTCCTGACATTCTTGTTATGAGTAATACAGGAATCAGTGATCCCGTTCAGGTTAAACGTCTGACATGTGATCAGGAGAACTACAAGGTTACCCCCTGAAACACATAGAATTCGATCGTTTAGGGTAAATATTCAGACAGGTGATAACATGAATAGACGGGGCTCTGAGATTACCACCTGAAGTAAGCATTCTGTGTATGTTGGTGATCGACCTGACTGAGGTCACAGGCATTTTGTACAGGTGCACCTCATGGAGATTGAGTGGTCATTACTTGAAACAGTGTTGGTCGTTGTTGGTCCATGAGTCCCACCAAAATGAGATGTAATCATGATCATTTACTTATGCTTGATCAAAATGTGGAAAATATCAAACAAATATAATATGGTTCAGCCAGTTTTAGTAATTGTACAAATGAGCTGACCCCGTCCATGCTACGTGTATCATTTGTATAATTAAACCCGAGGTAAACCTTCAGTGTTCAAGAAGACACATCCTGTTACCTGTCCGATTCAACTTCACCTACACAATTACCGAAGAAGTCTGGAATGTAATACGTCTACACTGAACTATATAACACATTTTCGAATGAGCTCATCGTCTTAACACCAGAGGAAGAATGTAATCTAATCTACTGTTGAGAGTAAATATGTCTTTGAAGGCTCTCATTAGGGTTATCATTCATGGAAGGAAGATGTATTTGGTATGTGAAAACTGTTCACACCAGAGCATGAACAGAAATGTGTCAGATAGTCAAAAAAAAGCTTTAGGCACACATCCCGTGCAGACTTCTGCACTCTTGCAAAAAGCACTCCCTGAAATTAAATGTAACGATGTTCTGTACAAAAATAGTTTCAGAATAAAAAATTTCTACTGTGTTGAAGAAAGTTACTATAGTTGTTCAATAACTCTTCGGGAATTGCATAATACTCTTCTGCAAATTAGATGTACGAACTAACTTACAAGTGTTCCTTCTCTTCAAGAGTGGTGGAACAATAATTTCCCAGACTAGGGACACCTACCTGTTATTTCGGCAATTTTCCAAAAAACTGCAGGAGAATGAAAAATCTTGGGGTTGGGAGCAAGCGCTCTTTTGAAATTGATCAAATCTTATTTTTCAAATGACATCAGTTTAATAATTACATTTGAATCGAAAATGAAAATCGAATTAATGCTGTGAAATGATGAGAATCGTGGTATCACTGGAAACATGTTACTTCTCTGCCTCAAACATAGGCTTAGTATTTTTGAACACGAACAATATTTGGGCATTGTCAACAAACATCTGCCTTCAAATCGGATTGATTATATTCAAAGAACTTTTTAAAAATCTAAATTAAATGCATTTCCTTGTTTAACGTGGCATAAACAAAATCTAATTTAAATATTAAGATGTGTAAAATGTAGTAAAATTGGCCTGGAAACACTTATGAACATATGAGGTTGTGTTTGGTTGCCAGTCTTGCCAATGTCAGGAATTCCAGAACTTTTGCTTCTTTTTTGGAATTTCCTTGGCGGACCTGGCTTTACACCTGACTACTTGAATAGCGTTTATTTAATAAACTAGGTCAGAGTGCACTCTTTGACCTTTCTTGACCTACTGCCTCATGCCTTTGACTTGATTTGTTTTGGAATGCTGTAGTTGACAGGGATAAATCTACACTCACAATGAGAGTCATGATATTTGAAAGATCCGGTAGCAATTTTGATGAAGAAAACATGCCTTTCAGACAGAAATATTTTGATGAGGAAACATTTCTGTCAAGGAAGGAATCAGATCTGATAAGCAAAGTCTTCTCTGGAATCTCGTGAACTTTTCTTGCACCGAAGTTCCTAGCAAAAAATGTCGTATTCCATTTCAATTATCTTGTAACTGTCTGAGATTCTAAAATCATTGAAACGTGGCTAAAGTTCCTCCAAAATATCACCGGTCTCAGATTATTGAGCATTTTGTTGATAAACTCATGATGTTATTGAATTTGTAATTCATAAACTTCAAAGACGGAGAAAGCTCAACAAGCTCATGCGATCGCAATAGAATTTTGTGCCAAGCCCTGTGGGTGTTGCCACGGTAATTACACGTGATGCAAGTAAATGCGTGTAGCGTTTGATTTGAATATGTAATAAAAATGTTTCAGGTGATTGGAAGTGAGGTAGTTGCATGAAAAAAAATTACTTCAAAAATTTGGAAAAAATTAAGAAAGATTATATATATGTGTCTGAAAATATGTAAACTTATTGAAGGGTCGTTCCAGATGCACTTTCAACCTGGGTGAAAAATTTTACAAAGTATATAATTTTATATGTTCTTTGAAAGGAAGTTCAGCAAATAGTGAAAAAAAATAAAAGAAAGTGGGCAAGAAATATAATTTTGGAAAAACAGTTGTGGGGGAGGGGGGGTTTAGTCCTCATATTTCTGTACTTATCGTTTTGTATCATTAATAAGAATAAATTATTGACAATGTCTCACACGTTTTTCAACTAGATTTAATTTCCGTTTTTCAGCCTGAGACGTTGACGCTGATCCTAGAGTACAGCAACATATTCTTCTGTGCCGTCTTTGCCTTTGAGATGTTGCTCAAGATCGTCGGCTACGGACCGTTTGGATATGTCAAGAATGGATTCAATGTATTCGACGGATTCATCGTAATACTCAGGTATGTAGAGAGCGCACCAGGTCAAATCATACTAATATAAATCATAGAATACAGGGATAACGAAAGCCTTACCAGTGGCAGATCCAGGATTTCCCAGACGGGGGGGCGCCAACCCCCAAGGTGGGGTGCTAACCTATTATTTTGCCAAAATTTTCCCAAAAACTGCATGAAAATGAAAGAAATTGGAACCAGAGGGGGCGCATGTCCCTGGCTCCCCCCCCCCCTTAGATCCGCCAATGCTTACTATATATGGTAAACATAGTTGTGGTTGCACCAACAATTCATTTCCTCAAGGTCTGGTTGAACAAACTATTGGATCAAAAAGTAAAAGATACTTATTATTATATTATGGAGTATGGAAGCACATGCATTCAAAACTCTGATTTTCCGATGAAACATCAATCATTCTATTTTAAATGGAGAGGCTTTGTGTCATATGACATACCATTCAGTTTGACAGATTATCTGCCAACAAATTCACCTGCCTCAAAAATAAAATATGCAAACAGTTACCGGGTAATCAACGCGTCTCCGAGGTAAGCTGTTAGAAATATTGCATCGGTCAGTGTATTGACACACGAGTCATCGTCTTCACACGAGCAAAATGGTTTAAAAATTTGACGTTGTGTCCTTGACCCAATTGGTGGCACATGCACGTCATGGCATAATGACATCATGGCAGCATTATGTGTAAACAAATTCCAAGCAATGACTGCAAGCATTCTGTGTAAACAAATTCCAAGCAATGACTGCAGGGGTGTGTAAACAAATTCCAACCAATGACTGTAGGTTAAAGTAGGCCAGCCTAATTATCATAAAACTGCCAAAGGTGTTAACAACCCCCTTTGACAGAATGTTACAAACCCCTCGAAGTAACCAATAAGGTGACTCTACGAGCCACCAATAAAGAATCAAGACCCGCCAGGTCTGCAGCTTCTAACAGGAAAGTGTGTGCATGTGAGGAACATAACTCTCTAGTTCATGAAACTTCATGGAATCTCAAAAGTAAAATTTATTGGACATTTACATTTAAACTAGTGCATAATTTCTCAATTGTCTCATGCAAAATGCATCAACACCGTGTTTTGGCGTAAAGAGTGCTTATCCGTCATCAAATATTTCACAATTTAGTCAGGTCTCGAAACACATCATTAAACAATACTTGCGCAAGTACAAGGGCTAAAAAACACAGAATGTCCCTTCGTTGTAGCAGAAAACGGCATTTGTCTTTTGTTAGCTGAATAGCCCTGAAACTGGGCAGCTTACAAAGTTGTTGATCGTCCTGCAATAAGAAGACAAGACATCAAAGATTGAACATTTTCTGAATGCGGAATTTTCGACAAGGATGAGAAATATTTTGTGGTTGTGCGAAGTTAGAATTCCAGTTCAATAAAAATATACCAGGGAAATTCCCCGATCAGAAATAAACCAGTCTAATTACTTTGGCAACCAGTATGTCGACTCGTAAATATCTTAGCATGGAAAATATAAACCAGGGAATGCTCACTTTAAAAATGTTTTCTTGTAGTATTGTGGAGTTGATCCAGGGAGGGGAGGGCGGTCTGTCTGTGCTTCGTACATTCCGACTACTGCGTATCTTGAAGTTAGTGCGATTCTTGCCGGCGCTTCGCTACCAACTCGTCATCATGCTGAAAACCATGGACAATGTTGCCACATTCTTCGCTTTGCTCATCCTTTTCATATTCATATTCAGGTGAGTTATAGTGATTTGGTATGGTAAATTATTATGAATCTGATGAGCGAAAAAGAATTTAGTGTCTGTATTTGAAAACGCCTAAGTCAAAAACTGGATAACTTTCACACAAACATTCCTTCTGTAGTCGCACATGATGTCGAAAGATTTAATTTAATCATTGCAGGTTTTTTCCCACTGATTCTTAAAACTTAAGTTTTCAGATTTTTCTCTTGAAATCTAGTGTGTAATATTCGAAATTATTTGATCATCTCCGGGAGCCTTACTTCCTCTTTTCTTTTTAAGTTTCCCTTCACTTCAGGAATAATGAAGACAATAGTTACTATTTTCTAATTTATTATAATTTGCACTTCTCAAGTTACCGCAATTTTGAATTTAATTATACAATCTGGAATTAAGCCTCCCTACTTTCATCCTATGTGTTACAAATGGCAAAAAAATGAATCAAAATTTAATTTCTTTACACCCACATTCTTCAACATAGCATCCTTGGCATGAATTTATTCGGCTGTAAGTTCTGTGATAACGACACAGGGAGGAGGAGATGCGGCCGCAAGAATTTTGACTCCCTTTTGTGGGCCATAGTTACCGTCTTTCAGGTAACCATAGTAACGGGTTGGAGGATTGTGCAGTGCAAAAAGTACAGTGCATGACCCAGATGTTCGTCCGTCTGTCCATCTGTTAGTTCGAGTGCTGTCAAGTCCAGTTACTTCAGTTGGTTCCCTTCGTTTAGTTGAGATCACATAGCCAATATCTACATGTCAATAAGCAGGACACTTAGCTATCCATTCACGGAATCAAATCTTGTTCCAAATTCAATCATCAGAAAATTAACTAAATAGAATTCAATTTTTGAAGTGAAATGATTTACAAAACCAAGGCAATGTTCCGGAGTAAATGTCTGATTCCTTGTTGGCTGTTAAGGTGGACCTCATTGTACAATTATATATTGTGTTGTACAAAGTAATTAATATTTTGTTTTGCTTGTAGTATTTTGTAGCGACCGAAAATCCGAATCTGAGTCTACTGTCTACCATAGAAGATTATTTTGTTTTGTCGTAGATAAAATATTTCTTCTCAGTAAACATGTGCATTATCAAGTATCACTTGTGCTTCAATGATGCACATTACTGAATATTCAAATTGATCTTGAACACAAGTCCATTTTAACTGTTGGACATTATATATTAATAACGAGGCGCCCTCGAGTATGGGGCTCAAGATGGTCCCCATGCATTACAAACCCCCAAATCAAAACAACCCTTTCAATACCCTTTCCAACACAGTTGTAAGTCCAAAAATACCGCGAAGTTCAAGGGCAGTTTTTGGAGAGTAGGTGAATGTTTCAGGAGAATGTGCAAATGTGCAACTTATTGCAAAAGCTAAACTCACTCTGTAGATAGTATGGTACAAACCACACGATGTGTCACGTTATGGAGAGCGCTGCTAGTGTCATGACTTCCTGGTCACGTGGCATACATCAATGTCCGTCTCTCACTTTTATGTGTGCACTGGTCGGTCTAATGTGTTGTTGTTTTTTTTCAGCCGCCGCTGTTTTAATCCAGATCATATTTTCTAGTGTCTAATTTTTAAGCAGGAGTCACAAGTGTTTCAGTTAAAAAGGGTCATTTGGCAGTTAAAGATTTATCATAAACTACAGTGTGTACATTAGTTCCCTAAACATTTCAACCAAGCAAGAAATTAAAAAAATCTACTTTTCTCAACAAAGCGTTAAATTATCATTTGTGCCTGCTCGCTTATCTACTGTTTGTTTGCTAATTTTGTAAATTGTCTTGTCTTCAGGACATTTTGTCATTCTTTGGCGCATCTCTGGCCAGATAAAAAAAAAGAAACTGAAATAAAAAGATAATACTACGGTGATTTCTCGAGATGCCTCTCCAGATTGACATAGTGTCCAACTGAGGGAGCAGGCTTGACAAAAGCCTTCCTGATCCTCTCATTGTATATATACATGTGTGTGATGTCATTTTCCTATTGTGACGTAGTAACGTCTTTGTTACGTCACTATTCCGTTGTTATCCAATGACCGGCGTTGTTCCCCGATACCAGTTAGTTTTTAGCCATTCAGAAGAGTCGTTACATGTTTGCACTGTCGGCTTCTCTCTGTTCTTGTTGCATGTTGTCGCGTGCGCCCTCTAGTGTGCTGGGGATGACCTTATTTGGCGGTAAGTTTTGTGACAAGGATGACGGGACTCCGTGCAACTGCGCAGATCTGCGGAACAGTAGCGTTACCTGTTATTGTGATCGTAAGAACTTTGATACTTTGTTGTGGTCGCTCGTCACTGTCTTCCAGGTAATGTAATAACCACGCAACAGTCTCCAGAGATACGCGCCTTGATACAGTCAGATTCAGTGAATGACAAGTTCATCGTAAGAGTCGAGTTCATGAATACTTTTCAAATCTGAACACATCCAGTCATTTTAAAACTTTGATTTCACATCTTTTTGACGTTATCAAGGTACAATCTCTGTATCATACAATACAGTAATTAAAAACACAGAATACATCTGTTCGTAACTACTGTTAACAGTTTTTACAGTTGAGATTTTACAATTGAACATATAACTAATGAATAGCCATTAAATTGATTTTGAAGAATGTAGATAATAGTTCTATTTAATAATTTGCGCCCTCAAGTACTAAGAACATACTTTGTGAAACATAACAAGAATAAATTAAGAGTAAAACATTAAATTGTAGGTTTTGAAACTAAAGATACTGCATTTTCCATAAAAAGTTGATCCACTGTTACTGTTGAATCCCTGAAAGGTAATTTCAAAAGCTAGGAAAACATTTTAGTTGAATGTCTTCTAGCATAATGACTGAAGTCTTGCATATTTGTAGATTTTAACCCAGGAGGATTGGAATGAGGTGCTATATAACGGAATGGCTAAAACGTCAGCATGGGCAGCGTTGTATTTTATCGCTCTCATGACGTTTGGAAACTATGTTCTCTTCAACTTGTTGGTCGCCATCCTAGTGGAGGGATTCTCTACTGAGGTTTGTATATGCCGATTAATTTTCTATTTTGCTATTCACTTTTGTTTTGAATCTGAATGTGTAAGCACTCTTTGCTAATTTTGTGGAATTTAAGTCCCAAACCCAATTTACGACACAAAAATAAAATTCCCGAAAATTGATAATTAAAATAAATGACTATTTATGGATATGAGAGACAAAACTGAAACATTTTAATATTCTTAAATTAAGGACTCTCTGCTAAATTAGCAAAACTGTACATAGAGTATAAGATGAGTACCTTGTTGTTAATGCTATGAACGTCAACGTTTGATTGATATAAAGTTCGTATACAGCTTGGCTTTGAATGATAATAGTTTCAATGTTACAATCATTATTGCAAAACGAACCCTTGTCAACAGCACGTACAGTATTGATAATACATATTGTATATTGTGTAATTACTACATTGGACTAGCTTCACAAAGGTCACCATCCAATTAGATATCATCAATTAAGTGTTCCGAATTTTTTTTCAAATATTGTGTCAAAGTCTTAGACTGAAAAATTATCTCATTTAATGGTGAACCTTGTGAAGGATTTAGATTGTATGTGTATTGTGTAAAATGTGATGTCTGAATATATTGATTATTTCACCCCGTTAACACAGGCTAGAACGCGGTGGCGAAATCTTTAATGTGTCTCAAAATGTGAGGCTTTTCATGATGCTACTACTGTTAAGTAGATCTACACAGAAGAGCACAGATAATTTAATTTCTTTTTATTAACAATGTTCTAGCTTGTTGAGAGAGTGAGACAGTCGATAGTGGATCCACTTCTGTTCCCCACAAAAAGTTTTGAACGTTGTTAAAAATACCTACAGCCTCACTCACATCCTCACCAAATTTCAGTGGATCCATCAAACAACCCAAATCATCATGTTGTCATGTGCGTCTTTGCTTCATATATTCTTTAAAACAGTCATCAGGTTTATGCAACCGTGATTTCTACCCGCCAAACTTTCATGGATCATGCGAAGGCTTGTCACCCGATTCAGAGGAAGTGGAAAACCGGAAGCCGTTGCCCACTGCTCCATTGGTAACAGTGAGCTATGAGGACGGAAGGACTATAACACTGCATCCCAATGTGCTGGAAATCTCATACTACGTAATGCAAACAGAACAGCATGTTACACAAAAAATATCTGCACAGGGCTTCGACAATACAAAAAACAACAGCGACGAAATTCAGATCAAATGTGAGGGAATGATGTTAAAATTTCTAAAATTACTTTGAAATGAAATGTTCGGAATCTATTTAAATGAACTAGAATCACTCGTCTGTAGTCCTGTGCAGAGGTGTGTCTGGTCCATCACTTTTTGGCTCGCTTTCAGGGACCAAATTATCTTCTCTCCTTACGTGAATTGCCGCTCTGTGTAAATGATTTCTAATTTTGTTTTATTTTGTTTGTCTTGTTTGTTTTATATTTTGTACAGGCTTTGAATTGTATGCCAGATTAAAATTTAGACACATCAATAAAAAGTTACTGTTTGGTTCTAACATTAAAATACAGCAGTTTTTAGTAGCAGTTGCTAAAAATTACACATGATTTCACAAAATAATAATGCTGAAGCTATTGTATTCATGTCATCTTTATCTGGTATCTCAGAAGCAAATAGAATTCTTCACTAATCGAGGGAAATTGATCTTTTATTCTATAAAAGTTCACTTTTCCTTATTTTCTTTTTAAAAATGTATTCTCATTGATATTCAAGTGCCTTGAATATTGCTGTTTTGTGTTTCTATTCGTTTCATTTGTTATGAGTTGAACAGTTGAAGATATTTCTTTCAGAATAAACCGGATTGGAAAGACAAAGTGAGTGGTGGGGGAATTAACAGAAAAAGGGGCTCTGTGTAACGCTATCTTGCGTTACTCTAACTGCTGATTTGCCTAATATTTTAAAACTCTGGGAAAGGGCTGTAAAATGCACTGTAATCTCTGTAAGACGGTCGTGGACTGATTTTAATAGGAATAAATTCCTCCCAACAATCTACAGACTCAGCTCATCCAAAACTGCAGGCGCTTCTCTAAATCTTTTTCGGTTTAAAACAATGGCTATCTCCAATCATTGAAATCTACTTGCATGTAACAAGAACATAGACTATTGTAGCCATTTTAACGTATGGCTTCTTCAGATCACTAGATGACCTCTTGGTTGAGATGTTCTCTTGTTCCATCGTATGTAACATTTGATAAGCATGTATCATTCCATACAAAATTTCCTGAAGAAACTGGCTTCTTTTTATCCATTTAGTCATTATTTTTAGTTTTTATTGAATATTAGAAGGGAATGATAAGTCTCTTGCTTTTTTCTTAATTTCTAAAACTGCATTTGGCCACCACTTACTTAAACCTCTCATCTTGACTAACTTGCTAGGATCTCAGCATGTAATGAATTTAACCTCGCTACTTAAGAATTTATCAGACTATAAATACGAATGAATTGCTAATTTTAGAGATAATAATTACATATTTTTCAAACATTTTGTAACAAGATAAACCTTAGTATTTTGTGTCATTGCTGATGTTTGTAACCCTAGAGTAGAATTGTAGCATGGGAAATGTTCGGTTGTAACTCTGAAGAATCATTTGATGCGAGCCTATTATAATTTTAATTTCCTATTAAGATAAATTTATTTATTTACTTCAATTATCTTTCTTTTGCTTCTCCCCACTCAAGCTCAAGCTGCCTTACATCCTGTTTAAATAATGAGTATGTGCAATAATTCCTACACTGATTAACCTAATGGTACACATAATTTTAGGGTGATGACAAGAAAAAAGACGATTCAGACGATGAGAAAGAGAAGGAAGAAGAGCTCGCAGCTCTTGAGGGGAAGAAAGAAAAAGATACGAACAAACACAGGCTGAAGACTGGCCAGTGTAAAATGGCAGTGGACCAAGACGACGTGAAGAACAACAAAGAAAAAGGTCAGTTACCTTCGGGATTGCTCTGTTTAGGAGACTGACTGTGATGCACGTGGCTGAAGTGGCATGTTAAACTTTCTTGCCAAAATCGTACAAAACCTGGGTAGTTCACTGACGGCTGATGATAGTTTAGGGACCTTTTTCAAGGGGCTATAAGGTGCCCGTATTTGGGAGGGGGCATAGGTTATTTTGAAACCTTTTCAAAGGGCTTCAATCTGTTCATATCTTGTTGACCTGCCAATCCCCACCAATGACTGAGACATTGAGAATGTTTAGCTCTCATTCTTTCATACACCCAACTAATCACATATATTTTAAATTAGCCAACCCGAAGCAAGTTCTGTTGATGCTTTTTTTCCATTATGTCTATTTTGTGGCTGAGCCATATGGTTCATTTCTTACATCTTCGGAAACCTGAGGTCCACTCTATTTCACTACTTTATTTCACACCTTGTCAACAGTGAGTGGACAGCTTGGACACTGATCTGTTTGCACCTTAGATTTCACTAAGTGGTTTAGATCTTGTCTCAGTCTGCATTTCTTCGACTTACTGTCTCAAGCTGACCTTCAAACAGACATGTATCTGTCAACCTATTTCCGCTCCACATGGCGAAACAATCTCATGCCGAGTTATTAGGTTTCAAGTTCAACAAATTTACAAAGGAACTTGTACATTCCTGTTTGATATTTAAAATATTAATATTATGATGTTAGTGACTTAACTTGACATGAACCTTTTAGATGTGGAATGATAACTAGGAGTTCAATCGTTCCAATTCATCGTATACTATCTGTGTGGTCCCGTTTATGTATCATCTGCTGTATCTTTATCTTCCTGTGAACCATACTAAGTAGTTATGGTTTTGAAATTATTTGAACCCTTCAGTACTGAGTGTTCCCGTTTTCATTCCTATCAGAAAGAGACAAATCTTATGGGTGCAGGATCGGCTCACCTGATAATTTACGAAACATACCGAAAGTTTGAGGAATTTACAGCATGGGATCCAGTAATACGGGTAGAGTAGTAAAAGATGTAAAATCCAATGACCCCCCTCCCCATTTTACTTTTAAGCAGGGACGGAACGACTCGAATCTTCTGCTATACTGAATTTGGAAATAAAACTGTGTTCCTAATAGTCACTCGATATAAATATTGTTAAACACAAAGGAAATCGTGTCATTACGGGGCTTAAAGTCTACCTTTTATAGCTGTGCACAAACGTTAACGATGTACTCGTTTGACGGTCTATTTTTAGACGAACCTGGAACTAGCCAGTTTATACCTGTCAGTGACTTACGATTCTTTATTATGCAATGATCCAAGAATAGAACCGAAGGTCTTTGATCTAATTAGAACGTACTACAGTATCCATGACACTGCAATAGTAACTGGAAATAGACGTGACATGTTGTGAACTCTGCATGGGCAGAACTCTCCTGGGGCACTTGAAAGCCATGGAACAGAAGTGGAGAGAGAGAGAGAGAGAAACGAAGAGTAATTGAAAATGTCTTGCGCCTTAGTTATATTCTGTTAAATCATTCAGTTCGGAAAGACTGTTGCTGTCCAGTGCTGCTAAAGATAGGGAATTCCAATCAATGTCTAAGGCAAGAGAATTTATCATGCATTTCTGACCACCAAACTTCAAAATTTAAGACAGCAATGCTTCTGCAGAATCAGTTCAATATGCCTGTTTGAACGGCTTTTAATACTTTTGAAAAGAAATACTATTGTTCTCAGTGAACGTAAATGAACATTATAATTAAAGTTCATTTAGAACATTCTACATGAACCAACTTAGGAACCAAAATGGCTGGCATGCAGACATATTTTCAAAACAAATGCCATGAAATTTGGCTTTCAAAAACCAGTAACCGTTTCCTTGCCATAAAACAAGATACTAGAGCAGTGGAGAAATGATCGTTCCTTTCTTCTCCGAACCTTCAGTCCATTTTGTAAAGCGTTGAACTGAAGGGAAACTTGAACTCCAGTTTGAACTGTGAAGAATGGAAGACACACATGTTGTTCAAATGAATACAGTAAAAACATCTATGGATAAAGGAATGAAACCAGACCAATTCCAAAGCAATAGTGAATGCAATTTTCGCACAACGCACTAGATGAACTAGTTCCTCCAATGCATGTAATGGAGTTTCTGTCAAAGTCCATCAGTTCACTGCAGTGCATTGCGCAAATTATTACGCATTCTTTGGTTTCACAGACTAAGACGAGTAACCAGGTGTAAACAACCAGATGGAATGCAATCAACGTAAGAAATATGCTTCAATGTCACTGACTTCAGATTCAGTGCAACTATGACACAATGGAACATACGCTGGTTTTCTTCTGATATCAATATCTTTATGGGGACATCTAATTGTACCTGTTTCTGTCTGATATTGTTTAAGTAACCTTGGATAAAGTCGAAACACATTTCAATGCGACATTTATGTTGGTTGGTTCCTTGATGGATTTACTGAAGCAAAATAACTGGTAAAAAATTATTTTAATGACTAAAAATTGACAAATAAAGCAGCCCTTCATGGCAACGGTTTCCAAGCTCTCGAATGAAATAGTGTCACAATACCATATTACAACATGACACTGCAACACTGACTGTGTGTACAGAAAGTCACTATTTCACCAGGAGAACCAACCAATATCTCAAATTTCTATTCGACAGCTGATGGAAACTCAAAACCCCCAATCAGTCCAGATATAAAGAGTGCTTATGAAAGTCTTCAATAAACAAACGAATAAATTCAAGTGTTAAAAAATATTTTTCTACCACCATTAGTCGACTTCAAAATGGATGGTAAAAAACCCAACATTTCCGAAACAAAATGTCAATTTTTTCTGAATATAGTTTAATTTGGGCATCTGTACAACTCTGAACTCAAACCACACTCAGGTCGCAAATAATATTCCGAATCCGAATTAATCAAACCCTTGGTATGTGATTCCATAAATTGCATAAATTTAGTTTTCTTTCTACTTTTTAAATATGCTTACATTCTTTCTATTTACAGAGTTGAAGATGAAGGGGCTTCCCCCGTCTATTCACGTGCCCAAAGAAGAGAACACCTTGATGGCTTTACCGTCTCTTGACAACAATCCACCTCCGATTATCACCCACACATGTGCTACACCCATGGCTACTCCACAGGTTCCTGTTAATATTTACAATAACACTGTAACGATATAAAACGAGGTGACATTGTCTTTTTGCAATAAGATCTGGAAGTACGACACGCTCAATCTGAATAATACGAAAAAATATTTTAAAAATTGAACAATTCTTTTCTTTTTTGTAGGGTTCTCCAAATGAAGCATCAAGCAACAACAAGGATATTAAGAACAACCTGACAGTGGCCAGAGCCTTTAACATGAGCTCACTTTCCATAGATTCCATAGACAAAACTTCTGTAAGTATTATGCGCACAGTTTAACCATTACCATCCATGACGCGGTGCACAAATCACAATTCAGAAATTATAGCACAAAGTCCACATAAAACTTTAAATGACTTTCCAGAAATAATGAAATGTTATACATGCCTGATTTCTGGGATGATTCCTTAAGAAGTATTATGATTAAATGTAAATTTCACTCGAACATTTCAGACCACACTAAGTGTTCGAGGAACTCCAAAACCATCTCCAAAGTTACAGCGCAAGGAGAGTGGAAAATCACAGCGTTCCTGGCTTGGAGTCTTCCGAAACCGTGACGACAACAAGAGTCTTGTCGATAGCCAATCAGATAGCGGGGATGATGGAGATGGGGGAGAGGAGGCTAACAACAAGAAATCCCCCAACAACTCGAGAAGAAACTCCATGAATTACTACAGGTAAGCTAAAGATCACGTAACTTTCTTGAATGGTAGTCACGGAAATCGTGTAACTTTATTTTCTTTTTTTTCCTCTTGCTTTGAAAAGACCAAAATACTGTTTACATTAATAGTTGCCATGGTTGCACGCTCTATTAGCATTATTTTGAAGGTAGCCACGAAGACGAACATTTTATAACTTCATTAAGTAATCATGTTTTAAATACTTATTTTTTATACAAGACAAAAATTGAATCAACTTACTTCAACAAAATTTTAAAAAATATGCATCAACCCATACACCTTAGCATGCAAATACAAATTGCACGCGACACATGGGTCACACAAAACACTTTACTTCACCACAGTTACATGTCACTTTTCATGATTTAATCATCTGTTTTCATACCTTGTTTAATTAACATTGTTTTCGATTTCCATATTTTGATATTAAACTTCTGTATGTAAAATATTGATTCATATTTTATTTAGTATTTATCTTTGTTTTGTTTTGTTTTTTTACCAGAGCTTCATAACATTTTGTCAACTATGTAATTGATGTGTAAAATAGGAATGTTTAATTGCACAGGATGATGCTCCAAAAATCCAAATCAGTCAATCAATCAATCAATTTTGGACACTCTCATTCCTTTGAAACCACTGAATATCTAAGCGAGCCACTACATTTGTATGAAGGACTTTAACAATCAGGTGCAATTATGCTTCCCTAATGTTGTTTCTTCATATTCTTGCTGAACTCTGAGGATCTTCCATTGTTCAATCAACATCAGTCCTGTAATTAGAACAAAGGGACAAATCGTTCCAGTACATAAATATTGTTGTCTTCGGTAACTGACTGTTTAATGTTGCTATAGTTACCGCTGCAAAATACTAGAACCTTGTACTAGTTCCTAGGATTAGGATTACTGAAGCATAGCAACAAGTAAATCTGTTGCTAAGCAATACCGAACGGAATTGTTGCCATTGGAAACAGAATATTTGTTTCCAAAGCAAAATAATGTTTGAATTTGGACATGGACAAACAATTAATTTTAGGGAAAGTTTTTATCAACAAACTTAAGATTTTGTTTCCCTAAAATGAGGTGTTCCATGTTTCTTTGTAAAACTGTTTTGACTGATCTATTTCTCAACCATGTTTCTTTTGTAGCTCTGTTACTTATGTTTTCAGGTAATGATGAAAACTGTCGGTCCGTCTGTCTATCTGTTTGTCTCTTCTGTCTTTTAACAGCAAGCATATATCTGTTTCACTCAACTGCAAATTAATTCAATTATTTTAAAATTGAAGTAATTTGCAATTAAGCCATAAGAAGTTCTGTATATAGATTAAGACAGGCATGGCATAACTCTTAGTTCATTAAATGCATGACATGTAAATGACTTACAAAGCATGCTCGGTCACGTGCGTCTGTCTGTGTGTAAGTGACGCATGCTGTTTGCGCATGCGCATTGTAGAATATAGCCAAATGGGCGTTTTTGCAATTAAGTATAAAACTCAAATTCACTTTTCATTCATGAAAGATTCTAGTTTAAATTCCAAAGGAAAATAATGGGCAAACATACGATTTTTAAAACAATTCTAAAAAAACTGCATGCAATTGAGAAAATTTTGGTCCGGGGAGGCACACGCACCAGTGCACACCCGCACCACCAAAGCCGCCAATGGAAAACCCTTTCATATGCTGTCCCTTCTTGGTTAAACATCCATCAAAGGACAGAAGCTTTGATCATGAATGAATCCGAAATTTGGAATCACAGATAATAGAAAATGTCCAGAAACTATTTCACAAAGGAAAGTCTGCTCAAATCCACTCACCTCGTTCTTTCATTTATTAAGCAATTTGCCAAAATGCTCACAACTGTGCTAGCTGTGCTAGCTCAAGAATAGAATTTGGATCAAGGATCACTGATATTTAATTATTTTTAGCTGACAACGAAGAAGGCTTACTGCTAGTTTAGAGCTGCTCTGGTTGACTAAAACTATCAAGCCATATGTATTTGGCCTGTTTTTAACAAGAAACGTATTTTGTGAACGACTCCTTGGCACTGCGGGCAAATAGGCACAACCCAATTTATTGCAAACAAGTATGATATCGTATGGCTTGATATAAAACTAAAAAATCTTCACTCACTAACAATGTATTTCTTTTCTAGGAACTATCTAACTTTGACTTTGGGACACACAGAGCAGCAAAACAAGTTTATTTTCTTTGACAGGCTTCACTTGATTCATTTTGACGTCATAATTTATTGGCGTCATTTTAATGATGAAGTTTTGTTCTTCAGTGCGCTCCTGCCTCCCGCTACGCGCTTTATGGTATTGGACGTCCCTAGGGGCGCTGAGCCAATCAAATGCTCCCTTATATACACTAGTCGGCCTTCTACACCTTTAAGTTCACCACATAGGTATTACTAACCAATCAAATGCCAGTTAACCGAGTGAGCTTGTTGGTTTGTAGCGTAGGTTGCTAGCCAGCTTGGGGTGATTGCTATGAAAGTGCTTCCGCTGTTGTTGCTATGTTGGTTGTCATATCAACGCATGTTTGTTGCTATTGGTAACCACACGAAACCTAAATCAACTGGACAATGTGTCACATTTACTGCTTCAGTATTGTTAATTCATTTTGTAGTTCACTTGTGAAAGTCAAGGAATTGTTATGGCCGCTTGTCGAAACAAGAAACTCTGAGACCTGACACTAAAGATCAAATCCTTTTCGAAATTGTCATCAACCTAAAAATTCCTTGAGCTACCACAAAGAAAAAAAGATGATGCACTATCAAAAATATATCCTAGATGAGAATTTGATGCATAAAACGTAATAAAGTGTCTTTTCTCGTATTAGTTGCTAGGATATAGGCAGCATTAGTGTTTGACCTCGCCCCTTAAGAAAAGTTAATAGACATGTAAATAGTTATCATGTGGGATCGTCCATAAAATCAACAGTATGTGTTACCATGGTAGTTAAAATGGTCGTCATCTCCATGGCAACTAATAAATATTAGATCTACCAGTACTTCATCGGACGTTAAAGGTGATAGTGTTTTTCTGTCAGGGGTCTGCTTTTGTAAATATATATGGAGACGAGATGTTGCCACGGAGAGACCATGTACTAGTTTGCACTCACATTGCAACGATGAAAGCATTCATCAACCCCATAGTTTCTATGGAAACTGTATCTCATTATTGTTCATTTTGTGTATTTTTGCCGCGAAGTTAGTTAAAAAGTAGAAGTTTTAAATGATGGACATGTTGTCATTTTCCAAAAAGATTTGAAGTATTTTCCAAGTAAATTTTAACGCTAACATAAGAAACCGGAGTAAAGGAATAATGAATATGTCTGCACTGTTCACATTAACTTAATTGCATCACATCTCATTTCAGTTCACAAAATTTAAACGAAATCCACTGCAATTTCGGCTACCAATGGAGATATTTATAAATTAAACCAGAATATCAGTGTCTTGTAATGATACCTTACAGAGGTATCAGTGGGACTTGTTTGTTGCTTTTCTGTTTCACAAAATCTTGCGAAATCTCTGTTGCACAAAGCATTTCTTATTAGAAATGCTTGCCAAATGGAGGATATGTGTTGGATTGCAATTGTCGCTAACACCTCGAGATTTCTACAAAGATTTTGACATAACAGAAAAACATATTAGTTATAAGTTAAACTCCGGGCAATTTAATTGTGTGTGTTCTAAGTGTAAAGTTTTTCTTCCAGCGATTGTAATGGCCATGCTCCGCTAAACAATCAGAGAACTCTCAGCCCTCAAAATTCCATCAAGAGCTATCACACACTTAGTCCCTGCAACTCAATCAAGGGAAGAAGAAGTGTCAGCAGGCACAACTCACTTACATCCAACTTTAGGTAAGTTGGACTGCTACATTTTTAATGTACACAAGTCTCTACCGCTCTGCAACACTCAAATGTAAACATGGAAACATTGTCACTCTTCTTCTATGTAGTTTGAGCAGACAAAATTCCTTCACCAGTAATCGGACCTTAAGTCCACAGAATTCCATAGGAAGTGGTGCCGAGTATAAACCCAACAATTTGACCGGCTCTCCAGATCACAACAAAACCAGTCCAGATGAAAACGAGGACGAAGACCCAGATGCTATTGATGAAACTGTAAGTATTCGCTATGAATCAAGTATCACTCGAGGTTGATTGGTCAAGTTGTCTACTCTTGATTGAACTATTCCAGATATAATTTGGATTTGGCTCTCTTAGGGTCTAAGATCGTTGACGCTCCGGACAGGGTATCATAATTTTGCAACTGATCTGCTGAGACAGAGCGTCAGAAGTGAAGCTACCATTGATGCTTCAAAATTAATTCCTGACCGATTCCAAAGCATTAGCGGTGATGCTAACGGTCGGTGTAACCATAGCTTAACCGAGATGTTGGTTGTTTTACTTCCGCTTGCGTACGTAGTACGACGGGAAGGTAATATTTTTGCAGGTGTCTGTCCGTCTGTCCACAGGGGGTACTCCATTTTCTGGTTCCAGGTCCTTTCCCCAGCCTCAGGTCCCAGGTCCATTCCAAGGGGGTACCCCATGGTCTCTAGTCCCAGGTTCCTTCCCTGGTCTCTGATCCCAGGTCCTTTCTGGGGGATACCCCCGTCTTGTCACTGGTCCTGTGCAAAATCCTGTCCTAGGTCCTGCCCAGGGACCCCAATCTTTCACTGCTCCTGTCTGGGGGGGGGAGGGTGTCCCAACCTAGGACAGAGGTACTCCCTCTCCCTACCCCAGTAAGGACTGGCATACCCCTACACCGCCACCCCACCCCCAAAATATGTTTATCAAATTCAAACACAAAATAAGCAGATATTCATATTTGTTTAGAGGAAGTTATTTTGAATTTAATGAAATAGAATGAAAGAACATCAGTACGTTAAATGATTTTCTTCATTTGTTTTTTACAAACCAATACATTTAAAATGGAATTTACGCAAAAAAGTAGTTCGGCATCTGAATTGAGAAAGACCCCATTTCTATTCTATTTCATTGATATATTATTATTTTTTAATCATCTTGTTTGTTAATGTTACTTGAAATAGTGATTGAATTGCAAAAATATTTGTGTGTGAGAATTTAACAAAAACTGCATATTTTCCTCTTCAAAACATTAAATAGATCTACTTCCAAAACATCTCAAATCGTTCAAGGCTACAAGTTTCTCTTGCTCTTTTCGGCGCAAAGGATTTCCCTCTTCCATTTCACTCTTCCATTTCATCCCTTTCCACAGTAATTTGCTAAGCAATTTAAATCACTGATCACTGAACATTACAAAGTTGTAACAATGTTGTACTCAAATAAGTGTCGGATATTAACCGTAATCAAAGGATCAAGAGTACACAGTCAGGGTAGAAATGATCAATATGAAACTGAAGATGGGATTCCTTCAAAAATGTTGTTCTTTTCGTCATCATTTAGTAATCACTTATGGTGTTGTACACGTTAAGTCTGAGTTGATTATTCCTACCCTGTTATCTTATTCAATTTTACATGAAAATGTGTAATAGAATTACCCTCGCTGTTAACATTTATTATCATTTGAAACAAAGGTTTCACCAACTCGATTTTAAATTAACGAAAGAAAAAAAAAAGAAATTTAGTAAACCGAGTTGGTGAACACTGATAAACTTTATTTGAAATTAAACTCAACGATAAATACTTGTTAATGTATTGGTTTCAAATCTGATTTTCAGAACTTTTTGGTACAGTATATGTGAAATCTTTACGCTTTTCTAATGAAGGAACTCCTTGTTATTTTTCTTTTTTTTTTCTTACGAACGGTTTAAAAGGGAATAAAATCCAAACAGATTTTGCATTGTAGGCATGTAACGGCAAATTCGGCAGCTCAAAAAAGTGTGGAAATTATCAAATCAAAAATATCAAATGAATATTTTAAAAGTTTTTGCTTGCGGTTTTTGACAAAGAATGGGTGTTTGGATTTTGTTTTGGAAACCATTTGAGAAATCAACGAGTTTCTTATTAAGCTTTCCTTCATTTGGTGTTGTTAGTCAATTGTTGCTGCATCTGTAAACCTAACAAACTGACAAGAGAAAAGATCCAAAAACAAAGTCCAAAGAAAGATGCTACAAAATGGGGTATGAATATCTCTAGAAGTGTCAGACTAAGCAGGAGGGTGTGGGGACGATGAGGGAAAATGACGGACAAAATGCCAAATAAACTGACTGAAGACTCTTCAAGGAATCCAGAATACTGCATGTCCACAAAATCTTTTATTTCTACATAATGCTGCAACTTTTTAAAGCGTTCCACATTGTATAGGCTTTGAAAAACTTCTATTTAGATATATATTGATTACTTAACATTGATTTAGATTTAATGATTACTTAACATTGACAACCAGGAAGATACATTTTAAAACATTTTGAAGCGTTCCATATTGTATAGGCTTTAATTGAAAAAGTTTGATTTAGACTTATTGATTATTTAACATTGACAATCAAGAAGATAAATTTGACTGACCCTGATATTTGCATAGATATTTACCATGAATGGTTCTTATTAGTCCCTGTGGCTTTTTCTTCATCACTTTCTTTTTATCAATATTATGTCTACACTCTTTAACCAACACAACTCTGTTCTCTTTGCTTTACAACACATATTTAGCTGTGTAGACTCTTGTGTCTTTGGCGACGCCTCGTTGCTAGGAGACGAAAGAGGCGTCAAATCGGGTTGAGGGTGAGTGAGTGGGTCTTGTGACCTGAGTTACCATGGTTATCCCACCATTGAGTGCTCACTCTTAACATTCTTATTAGTATCCACAGAAAGTCAGTTTATGTCTGAAAAATCTTCTAATTCCTAGATTTTTCTTTCATAACTGAAACGCGTATGCAGCAAACCTGTGAATGCTACTCTTTCTTTTCAGCATTCAAATATTTTCATGATGTAGTTTACAGTTGCCTGATATGATTCATACTTTATTTGCTACTAAAAGCTTGGCCACCGGTCGGGATAGTTCAGTATCATTACGACTTAAGGAGACTATTGAACATTATTCAGCACAATTGTACAGTAGAAGTCGAGACAAAAATCTTTTTGTTCATTAGTTCAATTAAAAGTAGTATAAATATTTGGGTACAGGAACCTTAGGAATACATGCCACACCTAGAACCTTAGTGTAGTACGTTGCACCATTTCAAACAAAGTTGTTCGGAAACATTATAAAACTAAACCGGGGAAATACATTTAATTGTTGTAAAATGATATATTAGTACCCTTAAGTGTTAATTATTTTATTTAAATTATGTTACCAAGCTCTTGTAGCTGGTTAGATATATCCAGTTGTACTTCCTGTTGGTAATGAAAATGGCAACTGTGCGGAAAGTTCATAGTTTATCAGTGTGTTATTCAAGCTGTTCTCTTTTGCAGGATTGCTCTTGTTCCTGGTGTCCTGAACCCAAAGGATGCTTCCTGACCAGAGCCCAGTGGTCACTCTACCTCCTCTCTCCAGAAAACAGGTTTGTCTTGGATAAAAAAAGGCCCATTTCATTAAATTCTTGTCTTTGCTACTGCTACTGAAACATTCATTTGGACATAAATGCCCACAAATGTCACAGAGTACACCATTATATGTATGTAATTTCAATTCAAGCTGAAATATTGCAACGAACGATCTCTCTTTTGAAATCGAATTCTTGTCAATTGTATGAATGATTCTTATTGTTATTCCATCAGAATAAGTTAGTCTTTGAAATATAAATTTGAAGAATTACATGTTAATTACTCAATTTCATGCCAATTGTCCTCCTCACAATTCTTTTTGACCATTTCAGGTTGCGAAGAATCTGCCAACACTTGTGTTCTCGGAAATGGTTCGATTATGGCGTACTATTCTTTATAGCTTTAAACTGTATCACTCTTGCAATGGAACGACCAGACATCCCAAAAAACAGTACCGAGAGACAGTTCCTCACTATTGCTAACTACGTCTTCACATTCATATTCACGCTAGAAATGACCATCAAGGTACTTTTTTTAACATGAAGAAGAAAAAATTAAATTGTGTCAGCTATTCTCTTCTCCAAACAGACTTCATGAAACCTACGTAGAAACCATTATTAAGTAAACAAAGAAAATTGTTACTAAACGCAGATTTTATTTTATTTTCCAGGTTCTTGCCAAAGGCCTCTTTATCGGCACACATGCGTACTTGAAGAGTGGTTGGAACGTTATGGATGGATTTCTGGTCTTCATTGCCCTCATAGATTTGTTCATAGCCCTGACAGCTTCCAGTAGTCCAAGAATTTTTGGTATACTCAGGGTCTTTAGGCTTCTAAGGTAGGCCAACATTAATGTACTTGTTCATTATCAAACGGAATCTACCCATTGTTCAGTTATTTTATCGAAGTTATGGTTTGATTCTTTGGTGCTCGAAAATGCCGAAAATCGTCCAAAGCGATGAATGATGGAAATCAAACACCATGATTCAAATATTGCGCTTTGGTTTTTGCAGGACGTTGCGTCCGCTCCGTGTGATCTCCCGCGCTCCTGGGCTGAAGCTTGTGGTGCAAACTTTACTTTCGTCGCTGCGGCCCATCGGCAACATCGTACTTATCTGCTGTACATTCTTCATCATCTTTGGCATCTTAGGAGTTCAGGTGCATATCTTTTTTGTTGAAGACATCCTTTTTAACTTGGCAAACAAAAATAGCTCATTTTAACAATTGATAATGTTTCGTGTAATGTTCTGGTCTTCTTTTCCAGTTGTTTAAGGGAACATTTTACCACTGCGATGGCCCAGATGTTCACGACATAAAGAATAAGACGGACTGTCTGAACAAAGGTGACCCCTACAGGTGGATAAATCGGAAGTACAACTTTGACAACCTCGGACAGGTAGGAACGGGACAGAACAGAGGGAACTGGCTCATCACGGCGTCATGGGATAAGATCGATAATTTTGTAAATTAGTAAAACAACATATTCTTGACCGTACCAAGATGTACAAGACATAGTTGGTACAGAATTTAAGGTTGAAATTCACGTAATGAAAAAACAAAAACAATTCAAAAATTGATTACATACATACTGCATGGTTGAATAATTTTCATGCACGAAAGTCATGAAATGTTCACATTAAAATGAGCTTTTATGCTTGCTCGCTCGAGGAGGTAATGTACAGGGGTTTTATATCTTAAAGCAAACCTTCCAGAGAAAAAATTAAACAATTAGCAAAAAAATAAGACAATTGTTAAGACAAATGAATCGTGCGTGCTCAATGGCTTCAACCAACTGAAAACACCAACAAAGTTGTACGTAAAATTAAAACGATCATTCATACCTTCTCTTGAACCATTAATGTGCTGTATTCATTAGGCTCTGATGGCTCTGTTCGTATTAGCCTCTAAAGATGGCTGGGTTCAGCTCATGTACACCGGACTAGATGCGGTCGGGATAGATCAACAGGTACGACCCCTAACGGCCGCAACCACACACCTTCCCGCGTGCTGCCATCTCTTGTGCTTGAAAAGGTTCTCGCTGTCGGAAATTGCAACTCGCCACCTGACTTCTTTGTTACCAGAATGTATCGACATGCCATGTAGATTTTAATTTGCAAATATAATCAAATAGGCCTATCTATGTCTTGAATAGTCACTCTCCTGTTTCTTGAGACAAGTCCTTAATTTTCCTTCTGTGGACAATAAGGCAGCAAGCCACAAGTAGATTTCAAAATTCTCGTTCTTATGTTTCTGGTCCCTCGAAAGTTTATTTCCTGGAGTTCAATTTCCGTGAAAGCGACAAGCAAACTTTCTAAGCACGGCGATTTCCCCACGTTTTTACCTCTCTACCTCTCAAACTAACCGCTAGTATTTTGCACTGTTGCTTTTCAGGCTCTGATGACTTTGTTTGTATTAGCATCAAAGGATGGTTGGGTCAGCATAATGTATAGAGGGTTAGATTCAGTCGGTGTAGATATGCAGGTAGAAATATCGTATGGAGGGATGTTCACGAAAAGTTAGCATCATAAATGTGTGTATTGTTTTTAGAAGAGAATCACTTACTATGTTGCTGATTATAAAAATTTACACTTTTCCCGCAAAACTATTCAAAAATCCACTGAAGATGCATGAACAGCTAGGAAAACGCGGTTCATTACATGCAAATTGCAGATAACCAAAATTGAAAAACAGTCAACAACTGGGTAAGAATCCAAATATAACTCCTTCGGTTATTCACCTGTACTCATCCTAAATTTTCAAAATTAACTTCTACTAAAAGTTTAAATTCCCTGATGTGGAAGCATTCCGTTTTAATTGCCGAGGGATTTATAAAATATACTAAAGGAGCCCGTGAGCAAGCTTTTAACAATTTCCGACCGAAGTTGCATAGTGTCCAGTTCTATTTGAAATACGAATGCAAAGGAACTCTTCCCATGTTTTCACTTTTCCCACAGTAGGTTTGTACTGCTCACAGTTTCTTTTATGGGAACAGAAATGAAAATCGTGAACATGCCTTAACATTTGTGCAGCAACCAATGTGACCAAAATAATGTGGTGCCATCTATTGTTGATCGGTGTGTAGTAAGGAATGTCACATCCAATTTGTTTCCATTCTGAAAATGTTCAATATTTGTAGCCTTATTGTTTTAATGGTTGCTGAAGGAAAGTAAAATTTGGTGCCGACCTCTGTTATTATAGTTTGTAACGTGTTATCCTCATCCCAGGACAAAATAATGGCTCTTTAATACTGACCGTTCCCAAAAAAATTTACCAAGATTTCGTAAAAAAACTGTTATGTTATTTTCCCCAATGAAATTTTAAGTTCTTAATATATATTAGTTTTAACCCTGTTAGTTTTATTATTAATTTCTTCCTATGTATAGATTTAGAGACACTAATTTGTGAATGTTTTGTAATAAGTTTTCATTATTCATCGAAAGTTTATGACCATGAACTGGATCAAATGTTTCCTGTGATACTACAAAGTTTCTTAACTGACGGATTTGTGCATAAATTAGGATTTAAGTTGAATGAATATTAACTTATTGGACATGATATGATATAGAGCTAATAATGACATTCAAGTATGAATGACACATATGGCCTGCTCCTAGGTGACAAATCTTTGTAGCTGGAACAGTACAAAACTGTCCAATGTTGCGTTTTGAAGTGCGTACCCAAGTCTTGTCATTGTAAAAAAAAAAACTCAATGGATGTGTTCATGCGCCCGCTCATGCGATGTTTTCATGTATGTATGTGAGTTATGTGAGTGTCACATATGTTCGTCCAGTCTGTAAATAATTTGTACTGTTCCAGCAACGTACTGCGGATATACATTACTATACATATATATCGGAAGTCATTTTCAATAATATCATCCAACCCTTGCAATTCTAAAACTTTCTGAGATTTAAATTACCATCTTTTAACTACAATTTAGGACAGCGTAGATTTTGCAATCTCAATCACCCAACTGTTATTGCTGTTACTTTTGAATTTCTGCTTTGTTGCATAAAATTCTTGAAAATAAAAACGTTCTTCAAAAAGTGAGGAATGTCCTGCTCACCCGTTGAAAAGAAACATTCCACATGAAAGAATATCATGAGGACAGATTTGTTTCTGTTGGTCACAATGAAATTTCAATTCTCTTAGATGGTCTGGTTTGTTAAGAAAATGAAAATACGAAACGAAGCAGAAATTGAAGTTGCGTAAACCTGCTTGCTGGCATATCTATCAAGAGAAAGAGATCACTTAATTAATCAATGATCTGGTATCATTTTCAGCCAATTGAAAACTACAATGAATGGCGTCTCCTGTACTTCATCTCTTTCCTGCTGTTGGTCGGATTCTTTGTGCTCAACATGTTCGTCGGAGTGGTGGTCGAGAACTTTCACAAGTGTCGCGAGAGTCAGGAGAAGGAAGAAAAGGCTAGGAGAGCTGCCAAAAGGGCTAAAAAGATGGACAAAAAACGCAGAAGTATGGCGAACCCCAACTACAGACCTGGTTTGTATCGACATTACTGAGTCTGCTGGCTTTAGACTGGTTCCACTGGCTGTCTGCCTCTCATTCAAATCACACGCTGAGTTGTTAAAGGCGAACAGTCTCATTCTCAACTCCTTCTTTCATTGGTTTAAACAGCTTTATTACCACGGACATGGCTGAATATTTTAACAATAAATGTTTTTTTTGTGATTTAACAAAGTTTAAACAAATGATTGCCGTTTGATCGTCTATCTAGAGTAATTGCATCCTTCTACTTTTACTATTAGAGAATCGTGATTTGCATTTTCAATAATCTGATTACTAACTCAAATGAAATGCACAGTAATTTTACTTTAATTCTTCGAGCACCCATGTGTCGGGCACGCAGCAGAGTCCTTAAACCATGCGAAAGGTGAGATTGAAACCACCCTAGATCAGATTGAACTGGGAATTGAAAAACTTAGAAAATATGGAAAAACTTGAAATTCTAGTTTTGGAGGATCTTTGATTAGCTATCATCAGCCACTTTGGTGGATTCTGGTAATTGCTATCATCCAATATGGCCAACATGTTTAAGTTGACGGCTGACCCAAACTTAGTGGTATTTGCTATTTCTTGCAAGTCTTATATTGACTCTGTGAGTGATGGCACTCACTTTGTGAATTCTGGTAATGGCTGTCATCCAAGATGGCTAACAACATGTTGAAGATGAAGATTGACCCAAACTTAGTGGTGTCTCCATGTTGACTCTGTCAGTAATGGGGTAAATTTTGTGATTTCTGATAATGGCTACTAAGATAGCTGACAAGCTGATAGTTGATCAAAGATGGTTATCAAAGGTTCATTTCATTCACACCCCATGTTGATTCAATCTCACTTTTTGTGAAATAATATTTTTCACCTTGTGTGGAAAAAACCTATGCATAAACCTTTGTGAAATAATATTTTTCACCTTGTGTGGAAAAAAAACCTATGCATAAACCAATAAGTTATCTCTCTACGAGTCACCAAAATTTTTCTAGATAACATAAGTAATGATGACTTCAAAGGAAAGTAATTCAAAAATTGTATTCCAAAGACAATATCTCCTCGAAAGTAAGGAAAGAAAGAAATGAAAATCAGAGTAAGGGATATTGGTAAATGCTTCATATATTGAAAAAACCTTTGAAAGACTTCTGAAATGTGAAAGTTTAGTAGAACTTATTTATATTTTTGCCGTAAGTTAATGATGCAGCCACCTGTACTAGTCTGGTGCTGCAGGGACAGAGCCGCAAACACGATCGGCATGTTAGCATGATACAGTTAGGCATGGTTACCTTTGCACATAATTATCTACATTTTGATCCCTCAATTTGCAAACTAAACCTAGTCTACATATATATTTGTTCAATTTTACTACATGTGAGTTGCATTCCGTTTTATGACAGACACTACTCCAACGTACAAAATGTTTTTAAAATCTGTTCGCCGTTATTCCCGATCACTTTCATCCCAAGAAATTTAACTTTGCATCTACTCTTAACCCCCAGAATAGAGAAACGTGATGAGACCAATGGGAAATTGATTTTCCACCGGTGTGAAAAAAGTAGATACACAACCAACAAGAATGATTAAGTTTGTTACGAGGTCTGTTTCTCCATTTCTTTGCGATGACGTCAAAGTATGTTGAGCGGCTCGTGTTGCAGTTAGTAAAATCGTGTCAACTTCTGCATCCCTTCAACATAAACAATATATGAAGGATTTCTGATTTTTAAAACACTGGGTTTTTTTTTAAATATCAAATCCGCAGAAAAATATTTAATAGAAGAACAGGTTTGCAACTAAACAAGACCAACATAGTAGTACAAAGACGAGGTGTAAGCAGATGAAAGAAAACGATTTTGAATAAAAATTGAATTAAATCGTACCGAACGAAAATGAGTAACATGGTTGGCTGAGTGGCTGAAATATGTCAAGCACTAAGTCTGGGGCTGAAGGATAAAACTTTAAAGCATTTGACCAAATTATGGAATAGGAATCTGTAGATTACAGATGGAATTGATTGCGTTAAATTAAACTATTGATTCTCAAATTACTACCACAAACACTAATAGCAAGATTAGAAGAGAAGATAATAAATGTAGATGCATCTTGATTAAGATTTTACTGGTACAATTGTAGTGTAAACAACCTGTTGGAAAAGGGTGGCTTTTTCAATTAAATTTCGAAATTAGGTGACAGATAAAAAATAGAAATTTTTCAAATGATAAACATAGAAAAAGTATGTTGTTGCCTTGTTTTGAATGATTAAAACGTGATTGGCCAGCCAGACTCAGTATAAGGTACTGTAACCATGGATACCATATGATGTTGTCCAATCAGTGTGTAGATCTAGATACCTGTCGTCATGGTTACCTTTAGTATCACATCACCTGTATACCTGTGATTACCCCTAGTAACCAACCCCTATTCTTCCCTAGCAACGATCAAAATCTGCTACAGAGTAAAACTGTTGCTCCCCTTCCTAACCCTAGAAATGCGTTACCTGCCGAAAAAATACCCAGCTTTAATGGCTGCACACAATCTACTATTCCAGCCGTTATGTGTGACCCTTTTGTTCGTTTTATTTTTTCTTATTTCTTGTTTAGATCTCGATTTTAGTGCGTTCAATAAAAGTATTGCCAGAGTCATGACATATATATGCGAAAGTGAAAGCTTTGTTGTCATGTCAGTTTGACATGAATGAAATGAGTGAATGTATTAAAGAACATGCTGAAAGAAAGGGAAAAAGACAGAAGTCATGGTATCCATTCTTGTATCTCAAAATGTGAACATGGTATTGACTGCATGATAGTTGATTTGACATCTAACATTGCGCATCGCCGCCGTGAATTTTGAAATGCGGTGCTGCGTTCGATGACTGTACTTTGCTGAAAGTACAGTGCACGCAGGATGTGCAATTTCGGTCTGTGGTTCACACAGCAAAATAACAATCTGTCTTCCTTTTGCTTGCTTGATATTCAAGCTGTAAACCACAAGATTGAGATTAAATTTTCTACTTTATACCAACGATTCATGCACAAAATTTCCACACGGAGTTTTCTCTTTTCTACCCACGTTTGTTCAAATGGAGCTCGGAATGTATCAAAGGCAATTTCTGTCTCGTACAAGTTTCCATTCCATATTTGAAACTTTCTTTTCAAACAAATTGATTTTCTTTTACAAGATTCCAACTACCAGGTTACAGATTAGTCTGTTGGATAGAAACCCTTAATACAGCCAACAATCAAGCAAACTACCAATATTTTATCTCTTTAGTCTCACCAATGCAATAAACCAGTAGGACAAATCAATCAATAGATAGATCCCCGTATTTACATGCTTTATTTGTCATGTTATTTATCAGTTTATCCATTGTGTGTTCGTTTCTATGTCTTTGTCTGTTTGTAAAACTATTATTCAATTTTAAAGACACAACAGTCTATATTCATATTTTAAATAACTTCATCGTTTCAAAATTTTTGTAATTCTTTGAAAGACTACAGAAAAACGTTTGTATTGCAAAGGCTTTTTGCGCATTTTTGGTACTACGGGTACACTCAAATCGTACTTCTATGGCAAAATGATTAACGATTTGGTTTTTTATTCAACTTGATAGAATTGAGAGAGCCACCGTATTGGGCTGAGTACTCAAAAACAAGGCTGATCATCCACACTGTGTGTTTAAGTAAATACTTTGACCTAGCGATCGCGGGAGTGATTGGTCTCAATGTTATCACTATGGCAATGGAGTTCTACATGATGCCAGAGGTAAGATTCCCGCACAGAGTTTTATTCCCGGAGTTCAATTTTACTGAGTTCCCAGGAATTCGCTTTTTCTAAATAGTTTTTTTTATTTGTTGCAGTCGTTGCAATATGCGCTCAAGATCTTCAACTACTTCTTCACATGCGTATTTATCCTGGAGGCTATCGTCAAGATTATCGCATTAGGCATGGTGCGCTACTTCAAGGACAGGTAAATCTACCTTAGCATTCACCGATGTGTACGAATCGCCTGTAAAACGAGTATGTTGTCCCCTGTTGACATTCCCATTGTTTATCGTTGTCTTCTATTAACACTATAATAGTTTTAAATCTCTGAATCCAGCCTCTCAGTAGATCCATAATTGCCCAAGTAAACGTTATGATAGCAGTAGCCCATGCTTTGAAAATTTCCTACATAACAATACTGATCATTACTGCACAGTAAAACCTGATGAATGCTAAAACCTCATGCCAACTGTAACAAATTCTAAATTCTTGAATTAGATTCCAGCGGTTTACTGTTCTTAATGTTAATATTCAACGTTCGTTCATTGCTCCAAGTAGCGATTTTCAAAACCAGGTTTTGCTGTTCATCCATATTAGATACATCTCTATAATTAAAAGAAATAGTCGCATAAATCTGGGTTTGCCTTCTGAAACTGAAAAATTGCGCTGGCGATTGCGGCACCTGTAAAAATAGCATACTAACTTATCTTCCTACAAATATTTGGTTCATGTGTGAAAACAGTGAAGGGTAACAATTGCTTCCATTATTGTGTCGACGTTTAGAACAAAAGCAGTTCGGATGTTCCAAAATAATGCTTCACCAAAGTTTCACTTGTCACGTCTCAACAATCACTATTCATTCGTTGCTCACATAAATTTCGTGAATTCGATTTAGTTTTGGGCGCTGTATTGGAATTAAACCTCACAGGGGGTATCACCCCTGGCGTACTGACGGATGTGCAGTACTTCCAAGCAGAAAATGGCCTCGTCGCTAAAAGACCTATCATCCTTTAATTTCTTTATTAATTTTCACTCTCATTATATACCAGTCAAAATCTTATACAGAGGGAATGAAAACTTGTACTCAAGCTAAAACTGTACTCAGAATTTAACTCAGAAAATTGTACAAAATAACGTAACGCCAACGAATGAATGGGGATTTTCATCTGTTACTTACAGTTGTGTATACATGATTGTTATTCTAGAACCAAGAGTGGTTGGTTGGTTGTATCGAAGCACTTTAGTTGTTCATAGATAGAAACTAAATTTTACATTCAGAACTTCTGAAGTCGAGTGTTAAATTTGAGATTTTTTAAAAAGCAGCAAGTGTCTTTTTAGCTTCTGCTGTTCTCTTTTGTTTTTGCTTCACAAATGTCTGCTACCAAATATCAATGAAGTCGTTTGATATTGAAATTGGATTTTTGTGTAAACCCTAGGATTAAAACATACGATGTTGCCATGGTTTATTGATCTTGTATTTGTGATTGTCAGAATCACTGTGTACTTCACCATTCACAAAACTATTTAGAACAGTTATTTTCAAATTGTATCTCATTGTCAAGAGTTGGTTGCCATGCGCATTTGAAGTATCACACATGTTGAAACGGTTCTTCACAGTGTGTTTTTTGCAAATAGCTGAGAAATGCAACAGTTTTAATGAACTATAATCCCAGGCCACAGAAACCCTTAAAGTTTTGATTACCAATCTTTGTAAAACGAAATTTCTAGGCTTGTTTGATTCCCTGGTAAATTAAAGAAAGAATGAACACAATGAAAGCACACTGTAACTGTTGTCCGTGGTTACATTTTACCGCTGACTGTACATGTAATAATGGGTTTACGGTTTAGCTTTCAGCTTTGGATTTTGATTTGCTGGTAGCAAATAAAAACTGACAGTTTGCAGATATCTGTTCAAAATTCTGAAGCGTCTTTCGGTTAATTCTGAAGAAAAAATTCTAATCTTAATTCTTATCAATGTAACAATGATATTTATTGTAACAAAATTGTCTTATTTTTATGAGAGAGAATGTAGTCAGACTGTATAACATGCGACTATCCAAAAACATTTAATCGTGTACGTTTTCCACAAAATGGAATCAATGACTGTTTTCTGCCAACAGGTGGAATCAACTGGACATGGGTATTGTGATACTCAGTATCGTGGGCATAGTTCTAGAAGAAATGAAGAGCAATGTAATACCCATCAACCCAACCATCATCCGTGTTATGAGGGTACTCCGGATAGCCAGGGGTTCGTATTTGTTCGTCCATTTCTCGGGAATTAGTAAAACCATGTCAACCATTTTTTGTCCTTTCACTCATGATACTTGATTCCACTGGAACAAACTCTCCACAATACAAGAATGCCAACATTGCCAACTGTGTTTTAGATCTGCCATCAAAAATCAGTTAGTTTAATAAAGAATTTAACTTATAATGAAATCCTACCATACCCTTTGATTTCTAATTTCATATTTACCAACATCGTTTGGCGCAAATAAAGAAGAAAACTGCAAATATGTGGGAATACAAAGTTGACAATAATGCCAACATTGCCAACTTTGTGTGTTTGTGAAAAACTCGAATAGGGTTGTGCAATATTAAAAGCGGGGATGTCTGTGCTAAACATTCCGAGAACATTAATACTGATTTTGTACTTTACAGTGTTGAAGCTACTGAAGATGGCCAAAGGGATTCGAGCTCTCTTGGATACCGTGATGCAGGCCCTGCCTCAGGTCGGGAACCTTGGGCTTCTCTTCTTCCTGCTCTTCTTCATATTTGCCGCTCTGGGCGTGGAACTGTTTGGAAGACTTGGTGAGTGCTTTATAAACGTAAAGGAACTTTTTCTGTTGATACCTTTTTTTCTTGGTTGTTTTTTGTTTAAAACATTATTTGCCCTTATTTTAAGCAATGCCGAAATTATTCGTTGTTCCAGAATGCTCGGATGATCATCCCTGTGAAGGCTTGAGTAAACACGCGCATTTTCAAAACTTTGGAATGGCTTTCCTGACACTGTTCAGGGTTGCCACTGGAGACAACTGGAACGGCATCATGAAGGTACGTAATCAAGTGGATATTTGATAGTTGAACTTGATCCACCAGTATGAAATGCGTACCATCTGTGACAGATACCTTCAAATCAAAGATGGTAATGTCCACACAAACTGAATGGTAGTGATCACAATTATACAGTTATGGCTTTTTGAGATTTCCAAATGGTTTTACTAATGTCGCTTTTTTCATAACAGGACACACTGAGAGAAGATTGTGACAAAACGGACAACTGTGAGAGGAACTGCTGCGTGTCTGCGATCATTGCGCCCGTCTTCTTCGTCGTCTTCGTCCTCATGGCACAGTTTGTGCTCGTCAATGTCGTAGTCGCTGTACTCATGAAACATCTCGAGGTGCGTTTATTTAATTGTCAAACATGTTTTTTTTCATATTTTTAGGTGCTTCAATAGCGTTTAAGGTAGTTCTTTGGGACCTGCCGTTCAAATATTTAACATAAGTCATTTGAAAAAAATAATGCTACATGACATTTGTGAAATTTTAAGCAACATTCATCAGCCGATTAATGAGTAATCTCACCCCACAGATGAACCAAACTTCCATTGAAATCAATGGTAATCCTCATTTTTCTCAAATTTGGGATGGTGAAACTTTTTAAAACTTTACAAACTGTTGCAAATGTGAAAATGAATATTTTTCAGAAAAAAATATTGAATGAGATTACTCTCCTTCTATTTATAACTTACAGTTTTATCAAATTTAATGTATTAGTAAATCTCCCTAAAAGTTCCCATGGTCCACTTGGCTGTGAGAATGCATTGCAATTGGCCAACTGACCATGCTATTGATCACAGTTCAATTGGGTTAAACAGACTGACAATACAGCAAGTGTTCAATGAGGTTTCACTGTTTACATTTTCTGAGGGAACACATTGCTTTGACGTCACGGTCCCAAAGAACTACCTTAATCTCCTTACTTTGAATATCAAGTCTCTGAAATAAGCTATGATGTTTTTACGTTGTCATCTTCGGAATGTTGGTCGTACAGCAGTCGTCATATCTACACTATATATGATTGTGATACGCATGTTTTACGTTCCAGGAATCGAACAAGGCAGCAGATGATGATCGTGAACTGGAATTAGAGATTGAGAGAGAATTGGAGGAAGAGATGAGGAATAACGCTGAGATGAAGTATAAGGAACAGCAAGCACTACTGATGAAAGAGAAGGAAGATGTGAGTTGAACTGATTCACTTGAATTTACGATGATATTTGGTTTCCGTTTTGTTTTAATGTCTTGTGATGAAACACATTCAAATGGCATGGAAGCGGTAAACCGTTTTTATATCTGTGGCTGTCATTCCCACTCGCATAATGTCAGGACTTGAGTTTCACGGGCCATTTCATGTTTCAAAACCTCTTCTGAGATGCGTTACTCATAACATACCTTGCAGATCTACAGCACTCCTCATTCCCATGAAATGGCTGACGAATGAATTTGTGTATTATATCTTTGTATCTCCTATTTGAAAAGACTTTGCGAAGATATATACTAATCCAAAATTAAACTCTTCAAATTTTAGTGAAAATAGTGGGTGTCAACCTGATATATTTGGCAGCTTGTATTATGGTTTCTTATTATTATAAAAACTAACGAATTCGTTTGACATGATTCAATTCTGTGTACTTCCCAGCCCCTTGCGAATTTTCTGAATTCAGCCAAATAAAAATGTCATTCACAAAAATAAACAGGGATATGCTGCCAAACATGCGGAATAAACTCTAGTATAAGAAACTTGATGACTGATGTTTTCAATACATTTTAAAGGACGACGACAACAACAACGACAAAAATATACCAAATGGTCGCTTTTTCCGAACGACTTCAGTTGATGCTATATTAATGGTAAAGAACAATAGTGAAAGTCATTGTGAATGTTTCCACTGGTATTGGTTTTGTGGTTTTCACTCCTGGAGTGTTAACAGTATGAAGTTAACTGTCATACATATCTAATTCGGTGAAATTTCTGTAGGAAAAAAATCACAGTGAATGTGTGTGGTAGGATCTGGTGCAATGAATTTTAAGATAAAAATTATCAATATAATCATAGTTACTGGTTAAGGGTTAACAATCACAGCATAATTCTTGAAGCCAGGGCAACTCTGTCATGGTGTCATGACGACAAATTACTAAGAAATTAGGGTACTCCAGAGCGGAGAATATATTACACACACCTACTTTGTGACTTGACTTCACGATTTGTGCTGCTATGTAATCAAAAAAGATACGCGTTTTCTTTGTTGCGATTGGGCTGGACTTGATAAGGACTCCATAACGATCTGTAACCCATGCATCCTGATTTCAAAATTCAATCTGTGAAGGGTGAGTCTTGTGAACCTAATGAAAAACAGAGTGAAACAGTCGGGAAAACGTGTATCTTCTACAATAACAAAACCCTAATTAAATTAAAATCACTAGCTGTTTAACAACCTTTATCGATTGCTTTACTTGTGTAATTTGTACGTCCAGGAAAACAAAGTCCCACATTTTGTAAGCAAAATAAAAGTTAAATTGAAAATAAAATTCAGTGTGTGCAGAGCTATAATTTCACTTGTACATGATATGAAAGCAAACTGTTTGGAGCTGTGCTTGCTGAGGTGTCAATCTTCAAAACTATGATTTCCGGTAATTGTTTGTTTCAGCATTGAACTATGCTTCCACAGCATACGATGAGAATTGAAATCTATGTTAATTTCTTCCACAATTTGTTTCCTAAATTTGTCAAAACTGTTTGTAAAAGACGAGGTTTGTATTTGATTGAGCTATCGTATCTCATCTCGCACCATCTGATTACATGTGTAGGTTGCTATTTTTTTATTTCTTCAAAAGCTATGTGAGAAAGTTTAAGCAGTTTACGTCTGAACATGTTGTTACTTTCAACTCACTACATACGTTAATTTCAGAATGCTGAGTTCAAGTTGGAGAAGAATGAGAGTTTAGATGGTGGTGGTGGAACTGGTGGGGGACTGCTGCAAATGGCAGGCCCTGTCAATGAGAACCAGAAACGAAAGACTCTCAGCAAACAATCATCACTGCCGCCGGACTTCAAGCTGACTATTAATGTTCGGCCACCAAGCCCCGATCCCAATCGAAAGGACGTGGACTCAGGTATCTATTATTATTCTAACTCATTTCCTACATCTATTTAAGGATTGGCAACTGATTAACAAAGCACATGACCATTCAAATTCATAAATGACATTACGAAACCAACTACAGACGTTGAGACTAACAGAACATACAAAGGAAGGGAGAGACAGAAGTGCGTAGAAATGACTTAAGTTGAAGAAATTGGTAGCCTAATTTCAATATGAGACAAAAAGTTTCCAAACTTAATTGAACTAGATTTAGAAGGTGTAATGACATGGGCCAACAAGTAAAGCCCTTGGCAACTGTAGAATAGTATTTCCTTGTAGTATATTTCACACAACTCCCAGTATTGTAGCGACAGGGTCTTTAAGCATTACGCCATACATTTTGACGTCAAAGTTACGAAATGTATTTCGCATGATTTTGATACAGCATACTTCATTACTTTCATTATCTCCTTGTTGCTTTAAAATGCTGTAAAACAGACCTGATATAGAAAACATTGGATCCTAGATAGGTCCAATGGGTCCCAGAAGCTTAAATGTAAGAGACGGGGAGTCCCCTGGATTATTCAGACTCTTGAATGGCGTTTTGTATTAATACCTTTGCAAGGTCTCTCTAACCTATGGTAAACGTACCAGAATTTTACCCATCATGCATTTCTGCTTTCCAGGGTTCAAAGGCATGGGGCTTATTATTCCCAAACTGAGGCTAGGTCAGTCAGTTTGTCCGCCGTGACATCACATCGTTGGTTTATTCCGTAGCGATTTTCCACCCTGAACATAGTCCGAGTGTTGTGTGTATTTTCCGTCCGTCCGTCCGTCTGTCTGTCTGTCTGTTATTGCTGTTGTAGCATACATATAATCGCGTACTTTGTTCAATTTAGCACGCCTCCTCTCCACTCTCGACACAAAACGAAAAATAGTTCTCAAGAGTAAATATCTATCGTGTAATGAATCAAATGACTCAAAATGTTGAAAGGTTTTCCGTCAATATCTTTTGTGAGAACAATATTTTCAGATACAATTTTCATTCTTCCTTTGCAATACAAACCTTTAACGTACTGCTTCAGAGCAAAAGAAAACAACAACAACAATTTTTCAAACTGTTCAGTTTTCATACAAACAATACCTCTGATTTCCTTCAAGAAAATTCTGGAACCATGCCCCTCTGCAAGTAATAAAACACTGAAATACTGACCTTTTAATTTTTTGTTGTGTGGTGTATCTGGTAGATATATTCAGTCAAATGTTGTCCTGGTACATTCCGGCATGTTCTTTTGACATCATTGCAGGAGTGATTTTGAGTCCAAAGACCCTTGTACACTACCATCTTGAAAATTATCACACCAAATTATAGGTAAACATTTAGCACTGCCCATCAAATTTAAGTGGATTTCAGTTGTACCAGTTTACCCAATTTCCTCTTTAAGGATGATATATCCCATGGGATAATAAGGATTTGTTTAGAAGTCGGTGCCTGCATGAAAACTCGTGGTTACTTTTCAGTGTTTCTCACCATATGAAACAAGAATTATCTCTCCTTCTTTTGGGACTTCCAAATTAAATCCTGTCGAAACTAGAAGAAAATTCGCAAACCCAGAAAAAAAAGAATGTTTAAAAATTATCATCGGTCTACGAAGTTTAAGCCTTATATGTTTTGTGTGAAGGTTGCAGAAGTATACTCATTTTCAGCGACAAGTGCAAATTTAGACCATGCATGCAAGCGAATATCCCTGCTATGAAGGATACTGCATTCCTCTCCTTTGACCTGTCACCCTGTTTTGCAATTGTGCCTGCTTATTTCAATTTGGATCGAGTCAACATCTGTTGTGACTTTTGTACACATATTTTACTTGTTTACAAAAAATAATGCTTTAAGTTCTGTAATTTTATCATGAGCATATAGATCGCTTCTTGAGTAAATATGCGTTTTTATCCCATTTTTTTGATTGTTGATTAAGTGGTTTCTGAAGAGTGAATCACTATTCTTCTTGAACAGCTTTAAAGTGCTTTTATTATTAAATTTCCTCACGAAGTATCATGCTTTTAAAAGATTGGAACTGATTGCACAAAGCTTGTAATATTTATGCCACAGAGAGCAAATTTCTGTTTCCTTCTTTAATTTCTATAAGAAAAGTTACAAGTTGGGTCTTTCACACCAATACCAAAGCAATTACCAATTACCCTCCCTTTACCCTAGAACTTTCCCAAAGTACTCCTATTGCTTTACAGATTTTGTTTTGCTTCTAGTAAAGTTTTTAATAAAACAGTTTGTGGCTTTTTGTAGAGTCACGCATATCTCCGACTGCAATAGAGTTTGCGTTGCCAGGTGACGCTGATATGGCCCCGCCGGCGATCCAGGAGGAGGATGAAGGCGGAATCACAATGGTCGTGCCTCGACGCAATGGAAATATCCGAGCACAGCCACCAAGTAACCTCCCTATCTCACCCGTCGCAACGATGGCACCGCACGCTGGTGCAACGGGACCAGTGCGCCGAACGCCGTCAACCGGACCCCGGCGCGGCAGTTTCCTGGCGCGTCAGAACGCAATACAGACCAGTAGCGGCAGTATCAGTCACCAGAGCGAGTCGTCGCCCCACAGTCACTCCCCATCACCCGTCTGTACCCCATTGCCATTCAGTGAATCATCGCGAACATATCGCGGAAGTGTGCCAAATATCGTCGGCGCCACAAGGTCGTCGCCGTTTCAGCCATCGTCTGCATCCCGACCAAATCATCATCATGGAAATCCTATAGTTTCTCATTCACAACCTTCACTCAATAGTTCAAGGTCAAGATCATCTTCTAGATCACCGCTAGGTGGAGCCTCGAGTAGCACTAGCGACCATTCTGTTCATGTTCCGATCCCACGCATATCCCCGCCTCCGCAGACAGAATCACGGCGCCGTGGATATAGTCGAAGCGGTTCAACCAGTCCAAACCAGCTGCAGTTGCCACTAAAGACGCTCGGTGGACGTCCAACAGACCGTTGTGGCAGCGGCGGATTTGCCAACACAATGTTCTGTCCTCCGGCTGATGGGGCTCCTCCACCACCTTATGATGATTGTTTTGACTCCGAGGAACAAGACCGAATCAAACAAGATCTTGCAGAGGTAAAGTTCGCCAAATTTATTGAAGGTCAATGTCTTAAACAAAGCAGAAAGATCCTGAATTTTCTAAATGACTTAATTCAACTTAACAAATTAAGTTTCCACATCTGAACAAGTGTAATAGTATTGGTGACTCGTAGTGTTACCTTTGAGATTTAATTACAGCCATGCCCAAGAATTGGAGAAAAAATGTCTCTTTTTTGGCACTTTTTAAATTGATGGCGGAAACACTTGCTATTGGCTGCAAATGAGACATCTTATGTTCAGGAAGATTATGCTGCAAAGTGAAAGTGCAAAAAGGTCACCACACCCAAAGATTTACTTAATAGTGGTGGTGGTGACCTTTTTGCACTTCTTGGATGTGGGTCTCCGCCACCACCATTAAGTGTGCCCAACTTTTATTCCATAATTGTGGTGAAAGTCCATGCCCAAGAAATTTCTTGGGTGTGATCCTTGGGGGTGCCCAAATTCCAGTCACCTCTCTGTAATTCTTGCACAACTTGATATTTCATTTTATTCATTATTTTCCCACGTTTACAACATTTGACTGAATTGCAGGATGAATGTCTAGATATGAACTTCGATGGGGAGGAGACGCCGCTCAACCCTGCGTCTGATTTCTCTCCGGAAGAGGAACAGCAGTGTGACGCTGAGGTGGAGAAAATCACCGGAACCAACGCAGATGGGTTATTGGCCCCTAGAAAACTGCAACAAAGTAAACAGTTTCCTTCCTCGCCAAGTAGTGCCGAGGCTGTAACGCTAAACAATAATAACAACAACAGAAAAGATTCCATGAACTCGCCACCAGATGTAGAATGTGTGGAACAAAATACGAACCCTATATCTTTACATAGCTATCAAGGCAATAACCAGCAGGATCGCAACAGTGTCCATGGTAACCATCTTGATAATAGTGGCAACAGTGTTGGAAGTGTGCCTGGTGTATTTGATGATTGCTCAACAAATATAAATGCGCCTTCCTCAGCAACGACACAGCAGCATGACGTCATAGAACAAAAGCATGGAGGAGGAACTAGTCAGCAGGTGCTTGCAAACACAAAGAACATTGAACGAGACGAATCGTTCGACTCTTTAAGCGAGGCGACTGAACACTTTGTATGATGGTTAGTGAAATTTAGTCAATTAATTGTCTCAAAGAACCCATCACTTACCCACCATTTTCAACGTACGCACACTTTACAAATACATCAAAAACAGTATTCTTCACTGTCCGTGTGTGAACGTTGGAGAATGGTTGAAATACCAAATTAATATTAACCGTTATAGTCGTTGGATATTTCATCCTGAAGTAGCAATTTCTGATGGAGATTCCAGTTCAAGGTGTGTGAAATACAAACAAGCCTCTTTGAAGATGACAACAAGAACCAAGTTGACAAATCTTCAAATCTTTTAGTTCTTCTTACAACAAGGTATTGGTGCTAGAAGCAATCAAGAGCAGAATCCACTTAGATATTACACGCAGAGAAAAAAAGATGTGACGAATAATGCAACTGCCAGACAATAATCTTGGTGGCGAGTAAAATAATAACTAACATTTAATTTTTTTGTAAATTGTGATTTTTCAAGTGATGTTGTGATATTTGATTTTATCACCAATATCATCTCCGTCATTGTCATCATCACCATAATCTTTATGACATAACTATTATTATCACTGTCATGATCACGTTCTCCAAACTTTATCTATGGTACATTTCATACTGGTTCTTTGTCAAAAAAAACAACCTTAAAATGCAATGTCGATTCCATGTTGCAAATATGCCATGTTGCAATTAATGAAAAATCACATTTCTCTACATCTCTTTATTGTTACAGATTCATCAATTACACATCTTAATGTAAAAATGTACAGCAAATGCTTTGCAAGTGAAATTACATCCGTACGAGCTTTCATTATTAACACCCTATAGTGGTTGACGTCGGGATGGGATTGGAACAAAGGGATTTTGGGGATTGGGATTTTACCGTTTGTTGTAGAATGCAAGTTACTCAAGCGCTTTCTTGTTCTTAAATGATGCCTTCATCTTTAATGAATACAGAAAAGAATCTTTCAAGAATTCCTGCAAATTATATTGCTAATTTCAAATAATCTTAAAACTGAATTAAACTGATTAGTTAATTATATCATAATTAATTAATCAATTAATTTAATTCAAGTGGGAAAACGCAACATATCTTTTTCTAAAAATGGTGTTCAGTTTGAACAGGGGTTGTTCCTTCAAAGAGCATGGGCTCACTTGGGTGACAAAAACAATGTTCCCTTGGGTGATGAGCTACTCTCTGACTATATTTTATCCCTGATGAAGCTCCTTGTATTATAACTAAACAAGTTCAAGTTTGAATAATTTGTAGTTTAGATTTCGCATTTCTCAATTTACTTCATCTTGATAGGTCCTCACTACGAGAACATTCCCAATTTTTACAACTGTTATCAAACTCTTGTCAAATGAATTGTCAAATATTACCAAGAAGTTTTGTCTGTCTTTTTTGAAAATTTGACTTAGATGTATGCATGACAAATCGTGCCAACTGTACAATAAACTATTGCACCATGATTTTAGCCAAGTGATCGTAGATGTTGTAGTCGTTTTTACCCTACTGACTTTCTGGTCGAATTGTTTTTTTTCCTTACTGATCAGCACCTAAACATCTGAATTACAGTTTTGTACTGTGAAGAAAGGAATTACATGTATTGAAAATCAAGTGAAACCAGGACCATGTGGTGACAATGTTAAATATCAACTTCAAAGGTTGTCTTGATGATTATTTTGCAGTAAGGATAAAACACTTTGAGACCAACAATTTGCTATGCTAGTTATGTGTAACTTCCCTGTATCTCAACGGGGCAATTTTACCCATATATTATCAATACTAACAGCAGGGTGTCGATCCTGTTCACCGTACGCACGACAGTGATTTATATTTTATGGCAAATATGCAAATGTCACGATCAGCATAAGAATGGGTGTAAATGTTGTGGTGTAAACTCCCAAATACAATGTTTAAATGAAACAACAATGATAAATCACGGGAGTCCACATAAAATAACTGTAACGCATGCGTGTGAAAGTATCCGACACCCTGTTTTTATCAGAGCATTGAAAGGTTATACATGCAGAAGTTGTATGCTGTATTAAAGGATACGACGTGCAATAAAATGTATAATCTACGACGTCTAGAGGTCGAGTTTAGGACTGGAAAAATCGGATGAAGATCTAAAATGCACAAAAGTATCCAAAATTGTTCCTCGCGGCTAGTTGTAACATTAATACTATTTAAATGTTACTGGTAAGTAATACAGTGGCGGATCCAAGATCTCTCGGCCGGGGTGAGGGCGCCAAACCAAAGGGCAGCCTATTATTTGGCCACATCTTTTCCAAAAACTGCATAAAAATGAAAGAAATTGAACCGAGATCTTGCCTCAATTCATTTGGAAAACTCACTATGTGACATTTTTCCTCCGATTTTTCCGGCAATAATAGACCTTAAAGCAAGCAAGAAATTTGTGATACTGTAAAATACAATTACAGAAAGGTGTACATTTTTATACCCATTTTTGCACTTGTATTTCGTAAATTATTGAAACTGTAGAAATATGTAAATAATTCTTTTATAACTGCAGAACTATGTGACAAAAGTGCGTTTTGTAAGATAAACAATGGACGAGAAGAAAAAACACTGCAGTTTGTACAAAAATGAAATAAATACTTATGAGGAAATAAATCGTGCGATTGGTCAGCTGTTTAGTCACATGTCATGTTGTCAAGGTAACCTAGTGCGAGAATGCACATTAAACTAATGTAAGGGTATGTGTGTGAATTTCTTTGTTTATTAGTAAATCTGTGTACATAGAAAGAAAACAACCAAGAATGCAATTAAATTATTGATATCAAACATTTTATTTCTTGTTCATTATATTTGATACAAAACAAAGAGTTTCAAATGTCATGATTGTAAATGTGAAAATGACCAATAATAATTTACTGATGTAATGAAATTGATGCAGGAATGAGATCTGTCAATGATGGATCTCGGGTCACGGTGTACTGTGATAATGATTGTTCTCAGGGTGGAGAATCGATTTGCCCTACGTACGAATATTAGTTTACAGATTTCCGGAAATTTTCCTCAAGAAAATAATAATTTGCCACATGAATTTCTTCCAAGATACATTTACAAATTTGGGGATGTCACAGATATTACTTGAGAGTAAATAAATTATTATTATAAATTATTATATTACGTGAATCATTAAAATAATGAACCAAATATAAAGAAAGAAAAACTACAATTAGCTCGTACGCAAGGCATATTCAGTCAAAACCCTGCAAAACAAGTTGATTCAAGTCAATGACATTACAGAGTCTCAACTATCTGCAGAAAAGATACATCTGTGGAGATATTGCACTGTCTAAAATTTTCTTGTCACACGAATGAAACTTTCTATTATCCATATTTTGACATACACCAAACGCTTAGAAGACTCGCTAGAGTCAGAAACTTGAAACATTGGTTATGATGATGTACAGTTGTAGAATTGTGGGTTTTGTAGTTGATATTCTTGATTTGATGTCATTCACTTTTTGATATATGCAAACATAAAGTTTCTATTCTCAACGGAATGTATTTCAAAACCTGGACGAATGAGCACGATTCCTCAATAACAAGAGTATTTTCCCGGTTATATTATTGAATGTCTTCGACTTGAGCTCTCTCTTCCTAATGTGGATACACATCTGTTGTATTATATTCCTGGATTTAAACACCTAAGTAGAAGTAAGTGCAGCGTTGTTCAGAGAAAATAGGATCATCAGATTTCAGAAACTTAAAAGATCTACTGGATTTTTTTTGGAAAATATGACAGTTGTTTCTGTTATTAATTTCTGTAATCAAATAAAATAGCGAAATAATGTCCTAAGAAATTCTTCGAAAATTAGATTGAAGTCAATTTTTTTTGCAGAGAACTACTTGTTGTTTGTTCATGAGGTATTTGGACGACACGACCTTATATTTTTTATTTTAATCATTTCAACTTTTACTGTGGTTAACATGTTGAATTTTTTGGAGACTTGTATCAGAGCTTAGCAGTTGAACGTATGCCCTCAAATTTGTTGTCCACTTTTGAGTTAAAACAGGATAAAGAAATTGACGAGAAACTGATACAGGCCTCTATCATTGTGAGAAATGTGGATTTGTCGATTGCAAAATTTTTTTGATAACTGGAATGAAGAGAGAATGAAACATTTACTGCCGGTCTTGTGTTTTTTTCGCTTATATGATGAGTGACTGTATTGTATGTATCTTCCTTCAGGGCAAAGAACACACACAGACACATTTTTATAGGAAATAAATAAAAAAGAAATGTAAAAAGGTCAGTCTTTTGTCTTACAAGCTCCTCGAAAATGAAACTTTCAGTTGGTTTTACAATTGTTACGTAATGACACGAATCCCACTTCCTAAACAGATTTCACACGATTTTTCACTGATGGGCACTGTCCCAAGTCCACCGAGTTTTTCGTAAATTCTCAGATCTGCCAGCATTTTCATTGGTGGAAAATGTCCAGTATCTACTAAATGTTTACCGACAGATAAAGGATTGCCAACTTCTAAAAGTTTACTAACTGCCAAAAAGTTTACCATTGCTAAAAGTTTAGTAATAAAAACATTTTATGGTTGAAAATCTATCAAATATATCAAATCTATCAAATAATGTTTGATCAACAAAGTCAAATTACCAGTTATTTTGGACTGACGACGAGGTTTCTAAAAAGTAACCTGACATAATGAGTTAAATTTTGAGGTGACATGTCATAGTCAGCTAAATAGTTTAAGATGTTCATAAAATATGTTTTTGTGTATTTTTAATGTTGAATGACATGTCTGGGGACTTATTTTGGCCTATTTTGAAAAAATGTCAATTTATCTCAATTCCAGGAATATATAATTACTTCTCAGAAACAAGATCCTTTCTCTACAACATGTCATTAATGGGCAACTTTCTGGTCTGATTGGCACTAATTTGAAGGTTTACAGACATTTATAATTTGAATTTTGAGCCAAGAATCATTACAACAGTGTAAAAATATATTCTCCTCAATAACATGATAGCTGATTGAGTAATTTTCAATAATATAAGTTGGTGGATAAATAATAATAATAATAATTGGTTTATTCTTTGTATCTCTGTACACTTTCCACATGAACAAGGACATGCAAAATATAAATTTACAATAATTGTTGATGATCATAAAGAAAAGGTACAGATGAGAGCTTAACTCATTCTTTAGTGAAGATGTCTGTCCTAAGATGAAATTGTACAACAATAATGATCCTGTTTGTTCATATTATTTTGATTTGTTCTTACTTAAATGACGTTAATAAAATAATCGAATTTTTTTTTATGTGTGTTATGACCAATAGTCTTAATGTTATAAACAATAACAATATAAATCATATATTACCACTAGTAAAGACTTGCTCATGATCAACTGAGAAAAGAGAAATCATTCAATAAACACCTCACATTTGGTTATTAGCCTTGTTATAAACATAAATGGCTTAAGTTATGCTTGTAGTAGCTGTAATTTGAAGCGTTCTTAGTACATTTGATATGATGACATTTTAATTGTTCATAAAAGTTGAACCATGGCTGAACTGATGGGCATGTAAGTTCCTAGGGTCTAGACACTTGTAATCACACTTGTCGCATGTCTAGGTTTTACCACTGTGCACCACTAGATGTTTCTCAAGTTCACCTTTATTCTTGTATCACTTCTAGCAGATTTGACATTCATGCTCTAATGCAGTCAAATGTACTTTGCAGTGATTTTTCAGTTGACTTGAGAAGGCAAAACTCTTGTCACAGTCATCGCAGGTTTTGTTTTTTGCCTTTTCTGTGTGTTCATAGAGGTGCATGCAATATCTGGACAAGGTATGGCAATTTTTCCCACAGGTACCACATGTTAGGGAACCATGGCTATCTAAGAAATGAGAGTTTAAACCTCCTTGGCTGTCACTTTTGAATTCACACTTGTCACAGGGAAAGTTTGGGTCCTTTCTGTATTTACATTTTATTTTGACATGGGCTGTAGTTTTAAATTCCATCTTCCATTTTTGACTGTTGCTTTCATTTTTAGATTGTTCATCTTTGTCTGTTTTAAGCTTGGCCTAAAGTTCTGCTAATGGTACATCTGATTTGTTGCTACTATCAATTTACACTTAAACCACCTTATGCAATCATGACTGGCAACTTTGAATCGGCAATTTGGGACACTTCCCATTGGAATTTTTTTGTCAAATTTGGACACAAGACACCTTATGA
>JBCAUG010144087.1:0-20671 GCA_038406175.1 Haplosyllis leylae | reverse complement strand
TTTTAAACATGAAATGATAAGAATCTGGCAAAGTGTTGGCCAAAACTTTGAATTAAGTGGAACTTCGAATTAACCGTGTTCGAATTAGCCGTGCCGGACCTGTAGTAGTGATTTGTCTGTGGATGAGCCAATGTGAGAATACAACCATCACCAAATGGACGTCTTATTGATTTAGCACGAGATTGATTGGAAAATAGCAAGAGAATTAGTTTTGCTCCATCACCAATTCCAGTAAAGTAGTCTGTAATCCACACAAGGATTTTGGGTTGCAGTTTTTCAAAGGAGTCTGGCTGTGCAGGTGTAACATGGAATAATAATAATTCCTCGTCAAGTGAAGCCATCTGCATATCGTGTGACACTCAATACGCAACCACAGCCACTTGCCACTTCTATGCTTGAAGTGAACTTGAATTTGTGCTTTTCTTTCTCAGGACTGACCAACCTAGGGTTTCTTCCATTTTGGCTGCACAGACACGATGATTGTCATTACCGAATCATGAGATTTTCAAAATAATTTCTATTAGATATGCGACAGAAAATATTTATACACAAAAATGAGGCGTGTCATGTTGATTGAATTTAATGTTCATGATCATGGGTCAATTCGTAAATTGCCTACAAAGTGAGGTTGAGACCAGCAAACTCCTGTGGACACATGTGAGATTTTAAAGCCTTTCACTCACCTCATATTTGAGTTTTTCCTTAATGGAGAAGCATTCTGTAGAATCTACAGAATCACGAGAAAACAAAAAATCCAGCAGCAAAATGGTCCCCCTCCAGTGGAAATTTAGCCCTAGGCCCCTTACTTTAATGCCCTGCATGCTACTGTCTGAGCTAATTCTCCATTTACTGGAAGTCTCAAGATCTTATGATCCTTATATAGTTAAACTCATTTGATTCATGGACTAACAAAGTTTTTTGGAATCAATAGAGCATGGCTATATAAGGCTCTAAAGGTCTTGAAACTTCCAGCAAATGGGGAATTAGCTCAGACAGTAGCGTGCAGGGCATTAAAGTCAGAGGCCTTGGTTTTAATTCTCATAGGATTTTTTGTTTTCTCATGATTCTGTAGAATCTACAGAATGCATAGATCTCCATTGAGTGAAAACTCGATTATCAGGCTAATGGCAGGCAGATTACTGTATTAACATTCTCAACTAACATCTGTTCAAATTGTCTTCTTCTCTTCAATAGAGGGACATTATTAAATAATGTTAAGTGGTGAAACTGAAGGCATAGGAGTCTATGGTCTTCCAGCCTTCACAGAAGAAAAATGTAATTGAGACCAGAGGCAAAGGTCTTTCCTTTTCAACGCTATCTTTAATTCACAATACTTATTCACAGTACCCTTCACCTAAAAGACCTGAAACGAAATCACCATGCATTAGAGAATATATCTGCAATGTTAACTTTATTTTATCCTTCAGGAGATAAATAGTTTACCCCTATAACGTAAATACCTAAGCTCACATGTGTAACAGTATGAGGTATTGTTAGAGATCCCGAGATCATACCAATAGTTTATTGACATTACACCATTGATTACAAATAAGCATCTGCTTCCAGATGTGTTTGTGCATTTCACCACTGGACGGACTCAACAGTACTTAGTACTAAACTTGCACTGAAGTACGCCATTCAAGAAGAACATAAATGTTTCACACTTGTTTTGTAATAACCAGAAACATCTTTCGTAACATTGCAAAGTGTGGTGTTTGGTAATCTTAAAAACATCTTTGTTAGTGAAGCTTAAGTGTTTCCAATCTGTTTCTCACTCATCTGTCTATCTTTCAAATTCACTTTTATTTTCTTCTCCTATTTCTGTTCTTTTCCTTCTTTTTCTTTCACTGTCCATCAATCTGCAGAGATTGAAATGGGTCTTAAAAAGGGACATAAAAAGATCAATTGATAATCAGTGGTGGCTGCATCATGTGTTCGTCTTGCACATTTAGAGCAGCTTCCCTGAACTGATATTGAACTGGAATGATCTGCTTATTATTGGCACAGCTTGAATCAGAGTTGGCAGCTGCAGTTGCATCAATGCCAGTCCCGTGAATACAACCACTGCATTTCCCACAATCAAAGCAAAGTGCCACAGAGTGTGCACAGTCTGAATGTTTTATCTTTCATTTGGATAAGGTATTGAAACATTTTTGTTTTAAATCACGATGTCTACGGATTTAACGTGGGATCAGATATCAGAATACAAATAATTTGTAGGTGGGTTTATGTTTTTTCATACCTTTAATGTGTTGAAAGTTGTAAATAAGACTACATGCTCTTAATTTGCTAAAAAAGCAACAATCTACATTTTAGTTTTAGGCAGAGGGCCATCTGACAATTTCAATAACTCGCTGGGCATAGATGACTACATTTCGTCCTTCCTTGTGTAATCAGGGAATAATTCAACAAACCTCCCTGTGTGTCCTCGGGTACACAGACAATTGGTCAAGCCATTGTGATGCAGAGAAGCAAGCATTTCTCATTCTGAAATGCTATTTGTCTGTGAAATAGACTGCAGAAAATGTATTTTGATTCCCAGAGTAAACTCGCTCAAGACCAAAAAACTACCATCGAATGTAAGTGAATTTTCTCTTGGAAAGGTATACCTATTCCGTGGAGGCATGAGCATTCAGATCCTTGTTTCGTCTTTTTGCTGAAAAAGGATAGAATGTAAATTTCAATTTAACTTTCAAATTGACCTCAGAATGATCTCCTTTAATTATTTGCTTGGGAAAACAGACAATCGTTTCTTGCAACAAATTGCTTTTATTGCTTCACGTTATTGCCCCAGTTTTGTAGCATCTCTTGCTTCAGGGTATAAATCACTCAAAAGCATCTCATTAAGATTTTAATTAAGATCATAATTAAATGGATTTACTGCTCCAGTCAGCATCCCTGCAATTTATAAATCCTTCTTCTCTTATGGTGGATCTTCTGGATTTGAGCAATCATCAACATATTCTCTTCAAATGAAAGATTCAGAAGGATACAGCTTCTCCATTAGCTTTACTTTACGTAGGATACAGACTGCAATATAAAATTCGAAAACGAAAGATTCCTGTCCTAGATGATACATGGTTTTATCAGTACTTGATTGATTGTATGATATTCACATTGCGATCTTAACATAAATGCCAATTTTATATTGTATCAATTAATCTCATGAAATGGCAGATCAACAAGAATTTTCCCATATCATATTTTGGAACAAGTTAGAAAGTGGCTCAATGACAGCATTTTTTTTTCTAATTAGCCCTGGTCCCGGTGGACAATTAGCGTCATGTCCGGTACAATTAAATACAGCAGTTAATTAAAAGTAACTATTTTTTCTAGTGCTATGGCATCGGGACTCTGCTACTTAAGTTAGGTTATATATGGTTTTCATCTCTGGTATAGTGGCCCTACTGTACTTGAAATACCCTTAAGTTTGGTCGTGTTATTCGGTATTACTGTATACAATTGTGGGCTGGCCTGTGTGTAAGTGGTACAAGCTTTGGTTGCAGTTACCTCTTTCGTCTGTAAATACAGTATCCCTCTCATATATAATATCATATACCGTTAAGGTAATCGTTTATCGTATTACCTTGCAATTTGTCAGAAAAAATCTACAAAGATGCTGAACAGTTGTGTTTAACTGCTTGCAAAATATTGATGTTGTACAAAAAACTAATGAAAGTGTCCACATTAATCAATAGACTAATAATGAACATGTGATTATTCTGTTTCATAAGCAGATAATCTTTCTGTCAATGTATTGGCCAAACAGCACTCAAAGTCCCACAAGTAGCTTACATTGATTAAATATAGATGAAGTGTACACGAAGTGGTTGATCATTTGATTGGGAGGTAGCCTCTTTCATTTCCTTTGTTACAAAAACTATACAACGTGCTTTTCGTTTGGAATATGTTGTGCAATTAAAGCGGACATGAATATACTGAACTTGAATTAAAAACATGCCATCTTACCATCTTGTAAATGAAAAAAGTCCACCTACACAATCGTATTTTCATTTGGAGCCTAGATTTGCATTTACTGTCACAGTTATGGATATCCACCCGCAGTATTGGCATTTGTAGGACAATATTGTGCGGTGTCAAACATTTTTGTTAAGTGTGGAGCAAATATTTGCAACACTGATTGCTGCATAATTAAATGCTATCTCAACTACACACAACCTCAATTAGTAATACATTAAATCATTAGTGTTGCATGAGCGAGTCAAAATTTCTACGTATATGGAGTATGAAACCTTTTGTGAACTTGCGTACACGTACTTGAGTACATAGATAGGTTATCGCATGTTACATTATATCAATCAGAACAATTTTTTTCATCATTTCATTTCGTTGTTTGAGTCGAAAATGCCATCAAGTTAGTTTCAATACAACCGTAGATAAATCTAGCAGTTTTATGACCAGTTTTTTGAGTACATTGTGCACGTAACATCTGTATTCTTTTGCAGTGAAATTCCACAGGTGCAACAGCCTTTGATACAAATTGGTACGGTTTTCACATTTCAGGCCTAACATACTAGTTTTTTTGTAAAGAAGCAATTTCAAAGAGACTGCATTCCTCATGAGAGCGTGCAAAACAATTATTTAAGCCTTTTGTACTTTTGATGCACATGTTTGTGATGAAAGTGGTATTTTAATACGTTCCGTTGTACGCTACGCTTTCTGTTCTTTATATTTTCTGAACGTTAAAGTTGTTCATACACCAAACCATATTGACGTATTTGGCACCACTTTCTTGCCATCTTCAGTAGATTTATTTCCTTTCTGGAATGCAAAGATGCCAAAATATGGAAATAGAATAAAAGACTTCAATTGAAGATGAAAATACACAGGCTTTTAAAGTAACTTCAAAATATAAATTAAAGTCTGTAACTAGATGACAACTTTTGTCTAAAATTTCAATGCGGGTGCTTTCTTACTGAAAAGAATTTAGGAAATTGGTGCATGCTGTAGAGATAAGAAAACAGACAGTGCCATTCACAATCAGAGTTAAATCACTCATTTTTAAGATGATTAATTGTTTAGACTTTAGCTACCATAAAATCGTAAATCGCAAATAGCTGGTCCGCCTGTGCGGACATAAACCATAGGCAGATTCACTACAACCAATAATTCCTTTTTCACCTCCTTCCCTCCTCCCTGTATAATCAGGAAATAAATCAGCCAATATAACCGCATGTTCTTCGGACAGAAGGACAGTTTCCCAGTCCTCTATTGTAATGTAAAAGTAAATTGAAACATCAGTCATTTCGGAAGAACCGATTGTGGGCCATGAAAACAGAGAATGTCTTTTTGCTTGGTCATTTAGAGTCAGCTTAGTGGTTGGTCTGATGGGCAAAGGGGATTTTGGGGATCTGGTGGAGGAAAGTCTTTTGTACTTTTATAATAAGTAGACCTAATTTACGACTTTGTGATAGGTTGGAATTGCAGATTCGGAATGGAATGACGGGAACACCCAATCATATTTTAGTATGCAAATGAGCCCATGTGTACTGGGAGTGCAGTGGTTCTAGGAATCCAGGGGTACTAGGAGGGCCAGGTAGTGTAGGGGACCCAGGCTGTCCAAGGGTCCAAGGGTTAAAGAAGTCACCCTGTGTCTGGAGTGTTCATGGGGCCCATGGAGTCCAGGAGTCAGGGGTACTAGAGGTACTGGAGGGTTAGGGTACTAGGGGTCCAGGGGTCTAGGAGTGCCAGGGGTACCTGGGCCCAGAGGTTCAGGGTACCAGGAGTTAGGGATCAGTTACTGGGGGTTCAGGAGTACTAGGAGGCCCAAGAGTACAGGAGTCAGGTACTAGGGGATCAGAAGTACCAGGGTCCAGGAATACCAAAAGGGGTCTAAGGGGCTAGGGAACCAGGGTCAAGGGATATAATGGGTCATGGGATAGCAGTAGAGTCAATGGTACAAAGGGTCTAGGGTCCATAATGACCAGGGGGTCACGGGTACAGGGGACAGAAGAGTACCAGGGATCTAAGGGTACCAGGGCTGAGGGGTAACTGAGTCTGTTGATTATTGAACTAGTTCTGGTAGATCTATCTGAGACAAATCCCGAGACTTCTACTGGATCAAATTTGATAATCTATACCTTGTTTGAAAGTTACTGACGTTGTATTTCTTTATTTATTTAGTGATACTTCACTTTGCTACGGTGGCAATATGTCAAACTACTTCTTCACCGTACTGTAAATAGCTAACGCATTTGCTTGAATGAAATCATAACTTAAATGTCATTAATTTAATTTCTACTGACACAAAATGCAGCAGTGTGAGCATACAATAAAAAATCTACACTTGAAATTGTATTGCAATCAATTAGATCCACCACATTTTGACTATAGATTGAAATGGATAATTAAGCATGGAACACAAACCTTTCAAGCTCGTTCCTCAAATACAGAAGTTTGGATAATTAAACTTCGTGACAATTTGAATACAGTAGGTTTTCTGTAATCTAGCAGCTAATTTGCCAACGCTTTTGATTACAAGTAAAAGTTATCGCAAGAGGGACAAATTCACAACTTGATGCTTTGGTAAAAGATCACCTCCAGACATCTTCTTGTACGTTAGACAATTTATTCTATTGTCGGTGACACAGTCTTCGCCATCAGTGCGCTCTTCTATTCCTGCCATGTCATTCAGACTATTTTTCAGTATCAGTCGTGATCTCAAACAACAGTTTCATGTAATCATTGTGGAACCTGCTGGGTGTGATTCAATTTGTCAGACTTACTGCTGGAGGACTGTCATCAGACTGACAATACAAAATTGTTAGCCTTCGGCCATGAGAAGTAATCCCAGGTTTTTATTTGTGATTTATTTCACAATCGCGGGAACACTTAGTGTCCAATAATGTTTCTATTACAGGCTTGTTATCAGTTAAGAATGTAAGCTTTGGGACATCAACTTGTAATTAGGTCAATATTGAAAGTAGGTGACTTGGTGCAAACTCAGAAAGAAGTACCTGGTATGAAACGTAAGTACGAAATTATATTATGGTGTTTGAGAAATCACTCATCTAATATCCAGTTTCCCCTTCATTTGTGGAAACAATATTGGTCACATCGTACATTGGTATCATTTTCAACATAATTGACTGATTGCTGTGAAACATAAATCATCCTACACCAATGTACAACACTCATAGCTGGTTAAAATCAGCATTAAATCAATAGTAATAGGGAAACCATGGCTCTGAGATGATTACGATTTCACTTCTGATGCTCTTTGATCCAGTGGCAACTACAAAAGTGTTCATTAGGCTTCTGCGCAACACGTAATTTGGAAGCTGTCAAAGTCGCCTGATAAATATTTATTAGTCTAGATCTATCCAAGGAGACTGTCTGTGATCCATACAGTCACAACTGGCAAAACAAAAATGTCAAGATTTTTTAGTTCACCTCAACATATAACTGGATGTCTGATACAACAACAATACCACCACCGCGACCCCACTCCATCCCCTGGAAAATATGGGACTTAGAGAGATATCACCAGATTTGGACTCGGGATCACAATCAAAGAACCCCAACCGCCCGGTCTATTGTGGACAGTATGCTGTGCACCGGTATGTTACCGTCTTGTTGGATTCTGTGTGATTTTTAGAGAGAGGTTGCAATTTCAGTTGGCTATGAAACCTTTGATTATCTTGATAGAATCTGGGAACATTTTAAATGTCCAATGATTTTCCCATTTTGAACACCAGAAAGCTCAATTTGAATGAACGATTGGTAGCTTACCTACAAGTTTAAAATACCTAGAGTGCGTCCATTGCATGAATTATTATAGAAATTAATTCTATGATTGGAAAACATAGTACAAAAGTACGTAGATTCCTAATTTGCCATCTGCATGTTTATTTGGGGAAAGAAGAGCTCATCAACTTAGACCCCAAAAGTGTTCTATCCTTATTTTCTTTGAAGAAAACGTTGAAAGCTAGACAGAACAGCATTCAGCCCACAGTTTTATGATGTGCCATTTGATTTGGAGTCTTGCTGATGTGTTGCCACTTTATGTAGTCACATAGGGACTGGCAGTGGTTAATAGCTTCTTACATCAAGTTAATTGTTTCACCAAAATTAAATGCCATAGTTGTAATAGGCCTATTACTCTTACTACCTTCACAACATAATTGTTCATGGTGGTCGGAAGGTATTGTTCCTTTTTCCGACCACGTACGTAGTACGAGGGAAGGTAATGTTTTGAGACGTGTCAGTCCTTCTTAGTTAAATATCCTTTCCCAAAGAATAGATGAAATAACTGGTGAGAATAACATGTAAGAAACATTTATGTAACATGTGACCAGTTTCTTGAAATAGTTGAAAAAAGATTAAAACATTTCATTTGAACAAAGGTGACTGCTGGGCAAATTTGGTTGATTTTGTGAGACTGAATTTAAATGTGTAAAGAGGACTTCTGCTCAAAAACTAATTCGTATAACATGATTGTATGGGTCTTCTTTGACTTTCGTGAAATGATGCAAAAACCAAGCCGAGCCACAAAACATTTGTAATGTCTGGATTTGTCTTGTATGATAGATCCAGGTGGAGGCACCGATCCTGCAAAAGGGGGCGCCAACGTTCTGCCCTGAAAGTTGTATTGTATGCCTATGCGCCATAGTATGATACTTCTGGCTTTTTCTTCAAACTGCAGTTAGAGTTGAGGAACCAATAGAAGGAAATCAGCAAGGCAAAAATCCACTCCAAAATCTTCAGCTTAGAGTTTTCTATTGTAATGACATTGCCACGGTATTAAGCTTGACAAATTAGGTTGGATATCTTATACCAGTTTTCTTATCGTAACTACGATTCTGTGTCCTGGACCAAAAATCAGGAATAAAATCTTTGGCAGATAACACCCACGACGGTTTACCAGATTCGATACCTGATTGAAGTAGTCTATTTTATTATTCATCCAGATGCTATCAAAAATGGTTGTTGTTTATCTTGTTTTGAAAGTCTTTTTTGCATTTCTTAATTCCGGGAAAGATTTTCACCAAAACCATTGGTGAAAATTTAGTACTAATTTGAGCAAAAGCATAACAATGGTTTTTCAATTGTAGTACAATTTTCTCTTTTCTCCCACATTGTCTAAATTTGTTTCTTTTATTAAACCGTTAATGTCATAAGAATAACAGTAAATATATAGAAGCAGTCTCTCTTTCACTCAACTCCAATATAGCTCTCTTGATGATATCAAATTCTCAAGTTGAAAATGTCAGAAGAAAACAAAGTACAAATTGCAACCACGAAAATCCAAGACAAAAAATATCAGAAAAAAGTGTAAATTGTATTCAGCTGAATCTGATATAGCTTATTTAGCATAAACAAGTGGCGTAAACTTCAAGAAGGAAATATCCAGCCAGTCAAGAAGGAAACACCAAAAATGTACACACAGAACAGAGGTTCAAGTTAATGATGTAATCATTTAGTGGAGTCTGAGAACTAACCTCGTGTAAAGTGTTCCTGTGGTTCCTACGTTCAGATTTATAAGACTATGTCAGGTGATGTTGTGATTGTCCTCGGTGACATTGTTTCAACTATTAATTGCAAAGGGACATAAGGTTGTGCTGCCTTTAACAGGAGGGAATTTCGTCACTTAGCAATAGTTATTTGTGAGATGATGTTGCAAAGGTATTTTAGTTTTAGATAAATCTATGGGAGAAAACATCGTTGTTTTTTTCCTAACATTACGATTGGATTCCAAACAGTCCACAAAGTAAAGGTTCACAAGAAATTACGTAAATATATTGACTGCATTGCACTGAAAATGCCTTTTTCGTGATGTCTGAATCACTTTGCCTACAACCTGTAAAGCCTATTTCACATCATGCGCCACTGTTTAGATCACAATGTTCATTCACCGTAAACTGTAAAATGGCTTTTATGTCAATGACAAAGAGGTCAATGAACAAATCCCAAGTCTTCTAGACTTACATGTCTGAGTCTGTATTACACTGGTCATAAGACGGCTATTTTGTAACCAGGTCATGACAGATGTAATATCTGTCAAATTAGAACATTGCTTTAGCCTAATTAGAAATTCAGATGAACCATAAGGAGTGATAAGGATATTTTTCGGCTAAATGACTATCCAGATATGTCTTTCCACTTGCTATCAAGTCATCAAGGTATTTGCCACGTTCAAACCTGACCTTCCACAAAAAAGGTTTTTAATTGCAGTTTTTCGCAACGCTGTTGAAAATATCTTCATTCGTTACTCTGAAAAACTATCAAACAACATATTTTATATCAAATCACAATAGGGGCATTTAGGCCTGCAGAGACATCAAGTGATCTCGACTTCATACATTGTGTATGAGCATGTTCTACCATTCAACCTGATTAGGAGATAATATTTAGACAGACTGGCATGGGATCAGCACAGCTGACCACTAATGCAGTCAGAATGTTTGCATTGTGAAATCCCAGTGGTTACAGTTTGTCTCTAACATAAACACCAGTCTCGTCCTGCAACGAAAAAGCATCTGGTACTAAAATGGATTTCTATGCCATATTTTCCACTGTGGATGCTTAAAAGCTGTTCTGGTCCCGATTGTTCCATTGCATCAACAGAAATACAACACGGCAGAAATACTGTCTCGTTGAATCACCCTCATCGTCTGTGCGGATGTCTAAATTAAACAAATTTGCGAAAATTTAATCTTCAATGATTCCAGCGTTTTCTACATGCACAGATATTCTCATGTGATCGTAGATGATATTATTAGTAATGACTCCTTGATAGCTTATTATAAAATTTGAATATTCTAAAATATTGGAAAATGCAAGAAAACTATTAATTCAAGAAATTCTGTTGTCATTAGCGGTTTACTAATAGATACAACATCGCTTCGTTGACAGATTGGTGGGGGCAAAGACAATGAGTGGTAATAACTAATTACATTTACTTCAGTTACTATTCCCATAATCCGCCTTGGGCCCAGCTTTAAACTCCCATTGGTGACAGCTTTAGCCACAAAGTAATTACTCACACTGCGGTTAAAACTTTTTAGTTTAATAACCAAAAACTGGACAAACCTTGTGCGGCAACTGTTAAAAATTGAGTTATAACAGTTGCACGTTAGCTGATGTTATCTTGGGAAATTGGGAAAATTATGGACCTAGTCTGGTAATTAGATTCGTTTCAAAATAGGAATGCCTATTGTAGCGTTATGGACACAGGCCTTGGTGCAATCGCAGCCGAACTAATTGCTTTGTCCGGAATTGTGAGAGCATCTTCCATCAATTCATGGGATGTGAGGTTGATTTCTGTTAAATATTATTATTCTGAATGGTTTATTTTCGATATTGTTTCTGTATTTTTGGAGAAATTGTCGATTTGGATTTTTGTGAAGCACATACAATAACATTCACGAATTTTGACATCAAGTATTAGCAAATCGAGGAAAAATTTCTTTTTGAGAATTTTGTCTAATAAAAGGTAGTACAATCAACAAAACTTGAGGACTGTTCCGAATGTCCCCACAACACCATAACATTCGCGGGTCTTTTTAACAATATTCCCATTTCGTTCCTCTTGATGCCAGGTTTAGGGACACTATTTAGTATTTTATGACAACCTGAGCAATATTGTTAAACACGGAACCGGGTTTTATTCTCAAGTTCGGTCAGAGTTTATCGTTTGCATCACCATGTTAGGCAGGTTCCCATTAGCTCAAAGCGGCACTTTTCATTTCATATTAAACTGCACAACAGCAAAATGCAAGATTATGAATAGGCTTATCAATGACTAGTGTCAAGCAAAGAGCTTCCATTAATCTTTATTTCTGCATGTTTGACTCATCAGCCTGATATGAGGTTGTCTCAGAAACTGAGACTGTGAGCACATGCAATGTTCCCGCTTCAATTAAACATTCATGTTACAATATCGTATTTCATCAACAATATAATATGATGTAACTTCTAAAATGTTTCAAATGAAGATTTAGGTTGAGCAACGTCATTCCAAAGTAAGTCTTTCGTCAAGTGGCCTCTAGAAACATGAAAGTGTCTGCTCTTTGGGTTCGTTATTTCAAGAATACAAAACTTGAACATTCATTTATTCAAAACTTGAACTTTTGATGAGGCTCTAATGAGCAATTTCCTTGCATAGTATCTTTGAATAACTACGCTGCAATTACGGAATTAGATGTCTACTAAAATGCAATTCTCAGAGATATGAAAATCAGAGGTGTGATAGTACTTGCTATAGTACTATCCCTTTTTTCTTACGTTTACATGCTTACGAGAAAAGTAATTCACAAAAATACTGGGTCTTTGTGATGTATTTAGTATCACATAGACTTATGTTGCAGTCAAACGGAGAATAAACTCCTTTTACTAATTTATTAGAGATGCGTCTAGTCTCATTTCACTTAAAAAGTCCAAGGTGGGTGGGGGAATTTGCAAGTTTTCGAAATGAGCAGTCGAGTAATGACATTTACATTCGAATTAATGACATTTGTTCCGACCGCCTGCTGCCTCACTACCTAAAATCCGATTGGTCAACAACCTGTGACATTTATCTTGAATTACACATTCGATATAAGAGAAGAACGATAAAGCTTTATAAAACTATAGTACCAGTTCTCACTGTTGTCCGTTTGAATTCTAAAAAACTTAATAGATCTAAGAATCTTAATTTTAAAATTCACCAAACTGACTAGAAAATTGGCTGGAATAAGCACACTGTCTCTGTACATAAAATGTTCTAATGCTTAATGTCTTTCATAAAAATCCGAAAGTGGGTTGTCTTGCTCAGTTACCTTGGCAGATTTCGTATTATTTAATAGATTCTGAGTAAATTACACCTTCAATTAGTCTCTAATGAACTACATCCTTCACACAACATGACGGATACATTGAAATCTGATAAAACACTAGAATAATTGAAACATACATCAAAGCCAACGTGATGCAGCAAATGGAACAAAAAGGTTTAAAAACAGAACGTTGTGATTGTAGAAACTGCTTCAATCCCACCTATCAATTCCTGGCAAATCCCCATTTCTCGGTCTGTTCATTTCGTGAGGAACTGATGACATTACTGTCCAGCCATGGTTCCAACGTTTCAACCACTGAAATTATGATTGGTATTCGAGCTATTTCCAAAGATTCTTGTATTTAATAAATGTTTCATGAAATCCAAATATGGTAACTGTTAGTTTACTTGGTTCTTTATTTCAGACTTTTTGAAACTTTCCCAAGAAAACGGTGAACAGATCCATGTTATGCAACTTGTAAATGTAAGTACATTTTAGCATTGTATTCTAGTTCAAAAGTGTAGTGCAAAAGAGTAATTTCTGGCAGACTTAAATAATGTCCATAAAAGTATTTATGTATTTCGTGATGTGGCTTTACAATGATTATATAGAATATTGTTGCCATAAAACACCCGAGAAGAACAACTTTGAACAGAAGACAAAAGTTACAAATAGATACAGTCAGGATAATCGTATCTCATTTCAACAACTGTTATTTATTTACCAAGGATATTGGCAATCATCTAACATTTATATCTGGAGCCCTTGAACGCAGTCATCGGGTCATATTCCATAATCCAGTGTTCATCCTACAATTCCGTAATATAACGGAAATTAGAAATCCCAAGTTCTTCCTTCCTGATGTGTGCTGGTGCACATTATTCAACATTTCAGTATTATTTCATGGTTTCGGTTTGTGGCTCGCTGGCTCCCTATCTATTCGTACATTTATTCACTTGCTTGTTTAAAAGTTTGAAAATACGTATATTATTCACATATATTTGGAGATTCCAATTGGTAATCATAAATTCTGCAGTTTTCAAATCAAAGCACACAAAAAGTAGCCGTCTGCAATCGTCCACCTCTGTTCCATGCTTGGTCAATCAATGGGTTCAATTCCATCTGCTGACTCTAACAACATTCTTTCCGCAAATCTTCTTCATACCGTAGGATTCCTCTTGAAAATGCTGATTGAATAACACGGAATAACGGGTATTGATACTGGTTTCTTTCAGTAAAGGGGACAGAGGTTACCTCAAAAATTTCTTTGCACCGTGTCTCTTCCTATTTCTAATATATGAATCAAACGAAGAACCTTTACACAAAACGATATGCAATGAGCAATTTCTAGACTTGACAATTTGGTATTCAATCTTAAATGTTTAATAGAGTTTTGAAAATCAGAATCATAGACTTAACTACAAATACCACATTGTTGTCAGTTTTGCTCAAAGATTTACAGACACAGATTGTCTAGAGTGTCTCTAAATCTGGGCCTCATGAATCCTTCAATTTGTTTCCTGCGCTACAAGACCGTATTCACTGACTGTCCCTCGGACTACAGACCATGTAGTTAAATTGGCTGATTTATTTGCTGATTACACAAGGGATTGTTGAAGGACGACACACTTGCGAAAGGAATTATCCAAAGTGTCTGCTGTGGGCAAGATTGACTTGGCCTTGCATTAACGGGAATTTCAGGAGAGATAAACCCTTTGTTTTCAAGAGATGCGTTTGACTAAAGTTTTAATCCAAATATATTTCTTTCTTCTGTGGTATTTGAAACATACAGAAACTTTTGTGACATATCTGATAACACTGGTTTGAACCTAAAGGTTAATTACATAACATTCTGAAATGAATGTATGGAATTAATATTACGTTATTTGAAAAATCTTCTAAGAAAGCATTGAGGTTGGTAATTAATCTGTTTATTTGGCTTTTTCAATTTTACTGTAACCTTTTTACAAAAGGGATAAGATTTGTTTCGGCAGAGATTTTCTTTCTGTTGATGCTTTCTTTCTGTTGTCATGCTCACAACAATAGGAATTCATGTTGTGCTATTCTTCAGAACATGTCCCACACAAATTCCACCAAAATGAAACATCTGTTTCAAGCATTCTTTTGTTGCAAAAATTTTTATTTCGGTCTTTTTTAACCCAGTTTTCATGTGTCCTCGATTTTACTTGATGTCATTTAAGTGAGACTGTTTCGCAGAGCAAACCTAATGAACATCTTATTGATATCATTGCAGTTGTCTTTGAAATATATTGTTGTCTGTTTACTTGACTCATCACTCTGACAACAATATTTGGTTTCCAAAGCAACCAAGAAAATAAGCGCATGTCTGAATCTTCCCACGAGGGTTGTAAATAATGAATTAATGTGTTGCATTTTCCAAAGGACATCAATACGCCTGATCCGTTATTGATTCAAAAATCAAATATTTTTTCATGACTGTGTTTTACCGTAATTGAATTCTGTCGTGTTGCTGTAATTCAATATTGAGATGGACGTCTACAGTTCCACTGTGATGGCCAACTTCCTACAAAAAGCCACAACTTCATTTCCATTTCAATACTTTATCGCGCCAGCTCCTGTCAAAAGAGTGAATACTCAAAGTCACAAGTATGAATAATTTATCATGTTCAATGCATGCACGAGCTTCACTTCAAAAGGCATGAAAAGTCCCAGTGGTTCATTACTTTGTAGGCTTTTTTATTATCTCCCTGCAATTGATGCAATTTCAGAAAATCAATTCTGCTGAAAGGTAGAAACTAATGCTTGAATCAACAAAAAATCAATTGTATTTTTTATCAATTTTTAAAACTGCCTGCATTCTTTTTCTGCAGTCTGAACTGCTGAATAGCGCACAACGATTTCTGAAATGAGACTTTTTTTTCATCGTAAACGAAGATTTGCAAATTGTACATATTCATCATCCTTTTTTCAGCAGTTCTGTTGTCACAACGTTCTCAGAATATGCATCCAGGGTGAAAACAAATCTGAGAGCATTATGAAATATGTATCTAGCCGGAAGATGGCAGTGCCGTCATTTATCAAACAGACAAAGAGAGTGGCTCTGACAGCTCTTTTTTGCCTTTGTTTCCTTTCCTTCGTACACAAGCAAAGAAAGTAATTTGTGGTATTTCTTATAGAAAATAAAATTTAAATAAAAATTAAATTGAATCACTTCTTTTCACAAACAGTAAAAAACAGTTCTTTAAATCCTATTGTTACCTTCAAGTAAGCGTATTCTTGAGGATTGTACCTTCAAGGATTTGTTGCAGGCACGGAAATTTAATTGTGCAAACACCAAAAAGCTCAATTTTGAATTACAACCAGGTCGCCAAACAATTGATTATAGTATTAATCGAGAGAGAGACACAAAATCAATAAGTTGGGTTTCTCCTGCAGTGCATTCTCACATGTTTCTGTCTGAATAAAGCTTCACTTGATTGCAGCAGGTAGCAATGTTACTGAACTGCATGTTGTTGCCTGCAGGAATCACATACAATCAGCAGCAGCTTCAGCAAGAACCAGCAGGCTGACTGACCTTTAACAAGACATGACTTAGTGGCAACATGCTATTTCACTTGTTTTTTAGTATAAGATGATACAATTGCACTCTTGGTATACTCGGACTAGGCCTTGGATAATTGCACCTTGTCATGGAAATTGCAGGAGCCGCTCCTGAGCAATAACGATTTTCCTATTGGAAGCAACTTTGGTGCCAGAAGCACTGGCAGCTAATTAGGCAGGAACAGCAGTCAAAATCAATGTAGCGGTTTAGAAATTGTCTAAAAGCAAATGCTGCTTACACAATGAATGATCACTAACTTCATGAGTGAGGTGAAAGGCGCACAAAGCTAAGTGAACCCGTATTTATTCTTTCTTGTTGCATAAAATGGGTCTGCAATTTAATTGAATTCTTCAGGAACTGTATATTCAGCGAACTTTTAGTTTGAATTCAGAGGAATATTTGGAAGACCAGGAAAACCTCTCTGAAGTCTCATGACGTTGATGTCCGCTGCACCATAGTCACTATGACTACTTCGTTGGACATTTATCGTGCCTCCGGTCTCACATCTTAGGCAACAGACTGTCTGATTCATGAAATGATGCTGTGACTGAAGACAACCATCGGGAGCTATATCAGGGATATCCAGTGAAGATTCCCAACCGTTTAAGAAGTTTGACTTGGAAAAATTGTGACCTATTTGCCACTTATTTCTTTGAATAGGAAAGAATCTGAACACTGCAATTACACATCAAACCAATACTACGGAACCAGGATTTCTACAGATTCATGAAATTTGATTTGGACTGACTCATCAGTGGTGTAATATGATTTCGAGTGAATAGTACATTTAATTAGGAAAGTGCTGCAAGACCCTATTTCACAAAAGGACACAAAAGAATTCTTAGTGGTCTCAAAGAGTCTGATATTGATTAAAAGAGAACTGCTTTTGGTAATGTAACCTACTACGTGGAAATGGAATTGTAGCCAGTTGGTATCTTCACATGATTACATATATCTAACACATGTTAAAAGGGACAAAATCCAATCTGCCGTCTCTGTAGTTACCAGAAGTACAGTAGTTCTCTTCGTAGCAGGTAGAAAGAACAAATATGTTGAAGAAGCAGGGAAACATTAAACTCATCTGTTTGGGCTATGAAGTAGGTTCAGATCATCGAGTGAACTCTCGACGGAAACTGTTGATCCAGTGCTGTTAAAGTGTTTTCTAGATCCATAATACTTGAAGGAAGACATCCATCCTAGCCCTTTAAGTACAGTTAACATGGATGCCAAAAAAATACTAAGGTAAGTGTTAAACGGGAATGTGGAAAGAAAGAAAATGCATAGATACTTAGTCGACATACATTGATTCACTGATTTATGAAGGAACATTTTGTGCTTGTACTTTGCCTAGCGTCCGTCAGCATTGAATTTCAATGCACTTGACACGTAATTTCGATGAGTTCCTAAAGATGCATGTAAAAGTTTAAGTTTATAATCCGAAAAGCTGTCAACATAAGGTGTCTGTCATGATGATAAAATACTGCACAACCATGGTAAGGAAAATTTGTCAGTCCAACTATTTATGTCACGACATATGTCAAACTAGTTTCCCCCGCACACCTTTTCTGTTTATTACCGCCACTTCAAACCAGGAATTACATTGCGATTTTGTCTTCGTAAACGCGAACCAAACAAGCATTTATTGACTTATATACGTGATATTCCGCTTTAGTTGGGTGAAGCGATTCAATGACGTTCATTGGAAATACATGTGACAATAGTTTGTGTCTCTTTTCCAAAAGCATCTTCCAAATTTTTTTTTTTTTTACAAGAACTCACTAAAATGTAATCCGACATATTCGGTGCAGGGATGACACACATCAGAGACAGTCAGGCGATCGTGTCCGCCTCCGTAATCAGGGGCCATTTCACTAGCGGATCAAGGGGGGACTGGGGGCCTGGCCCCCCCCCCCGACCCTTAGATTTGGAGGCCCAAGTGTACAATTTGGAGGACCCAGTATACAATCTAAGAGCTAAACAATAAAATTTAGGGCTCTAAATTTATATTTTTTCCTAAAAATTCCCAGCCTCACTTCACTCAGTATGAATATTGCCTTCAGATTCGTCTAAATTCACTCAACTCATCATTCCATCTTCTTGTGTACATACCTCTACATTATACAACTCAAGTCATAACCTGTCTTATAATTAAAGTATTTTTTCAAATATTATTTCACAAAAAATGTCTGAGAATTAATAAATATCTGTATGTAAAATTGTTTGGAAATTTCAACAAAAATTTCTCAGGATAGTAGGAAGATACATATTTTGAAGTTAAAAATGCAACAGTTTCTTGGGCTCCAAGTGGACCCAGACCACTGAGTTACAAAGTTATGTATCTCCTAACCTAACCAAAAGCACAAATTTGTCAAAATATTCAGAATCTTTTGTGTTGAAATATATTTTGTATAATCTTCCTACATAAATGCAAGTTTAAATTTTTGAAGAAAAAGTACCAGGAAAAGTGGGAAATGCATATTTAACAGTTAAAAATGCAACAGTGCGCCCCAGACCCCTGGCTTACAAACTAATGTGTCTGCAAATAAGACCCTTCATTTTCTCATATTAGGAAAAGGAATATTGCATTTGTCAAAGTGGCCAGAATCTTTTATATTGAAATAGATATTTTGTAATATATCCACACAATTGTACATTAAAAAATTTGAAGAAAGGTACCAGGAAAAGTGGGAGAATGCATATTGACAGTTAAAAATGCAAGAGCTTCCAGGACCCTAAGGTGGGCCCTGGACCCCAGCCAATATTTTCTTGCTTTGCTCACCTGACTCTGCTTCACTACATCAGCAAAATCTCAGAAAAAATTTATGGCCCCCTTGACCAAATCCTGGATCCACTACTGGATATTGCAGAAATATACTTCATTGATGATAGATCTGACCTACAATGTAGTTTTTACAGTATATGTGGGGATGGCTCAGATATTTGCAGGTTTCCCAACAGGAAGTAAACAAATCAGTTAAAAATAGTGAAAAACACATGCTATTTGTTTACTTTCTGTTGGCAAATCTGTAAAGTATCTCAGGCATCCCAGATATACAGCAAAAAGTGAGATGTAGGTCAGATCTATGCATTATGAAGTATATTTCTGCAATATCATTTTGTAGGCAAATGGGCCTGAATTTTGCACATCATTCCAAATATCTTTTTCTAATAGACCACCATTGTGACTCCAATCAGAATCTTTTGATATCCTCATTTTTGTCAGATTCTTTTGATGTTCCTGTAGGGTGTTAGTGATTGGTTTAAGCTCTTTGGCCCATAATGTTGGGAAGGTGGTGGAGACCTACAAATGCCATTTGTTGTTCTGTGTATGTAGCCCTTCACAACCTTCAATCATGTTAGAAGTGGTGGGGACACCTCAACCCTACATGTTGCAATGGAATTTTACTCAGGAGTGGTGTGGACGCAAAAACCAATTTGAATGCCTATAGATGCATCCTTGTCGTCCCTTCAAACCCGTTGCGCACTTCATATTAGAGGTGGCGGGGACATCTCAATTTCACATGTTGTAATCTGGTTTGAAGTTTTTGCTCTGGGGAGTGGTGGGGACACGAAAATGTAGTTTTAACAATGCGTTTCATAAACCGTCTCAGGAGAGTGTGCAAGCTCACGACCATTGATGGTACTTGGCGACAGGGATTATTTTCTCCTGCTGGATTCTCCACATATTACAATGGTAGAAATTTCAAGAATTAACCATAAATTCCTCTTACTAAGTACCATCGATGTGTCCACAGCATCTTGCTTGCGGTATCCACGGCCCGCGTGGACGACAGAGTGAAACTTTAAGCGGGAAATTTTTCTATTGTGCTGCCACCTTAAGTTAGGTCTATTTTTCCCGTCTCGCTCAAAATATTAGCGGGGAAACCAAAATGGCGCTGCCCATGAAAGTCAGTTTTGACAGGACTGGTGATCTAGATTTCAAAATAAACTGAGTATAGTTACAGCTTATTACGTAAAACGTATTTCGGGTAATTAGAGCATCAAAAATTAGTTCTTTATATCTTTGTGTACTGGTTGTATGTTAACCGAAAATGATCTGGGTCTACCAGATCTAAATTTACTTAACTCTGTCTCTGGGATGCAAATTTTCAAACCATCATGATCATTGATCTAGATCTACTTAAGAATAAAACGGCCAAAGTATCGGCAACCTGTCTATCGAATAAATTAGATCAAGTTATCAGCATCACCCTCGCATCAGCTAGCACTCTGGAGTAGTCTCGTAAAAGACGTCATCGATGTGTAGAGTTTCGAGTCTCCCATCGAGTCTCGGCATCGTACGATTCTCTCC
>JBCAUG010143976.1:0-20674 GCA_038406175.1 Haplosyllis leylae | reverse complement strand
ATTATGGGCATGTCCAACCAAGGAAGGGGTACCCAAGCCAGGTCCAACCCAGAGAGGGGGTACCCAAGCCAGGTCCAGCCCTCCCCCCAGCTGGATGGGATGGGGTACCTCCTCCCCACTGGGATGGGGTACCTCCTCCCTACGCGGCGGGTGGTATGCCTCTTGCGTTCACGCAGGAGAACTTTCTTGTGCGTTAACAATGATTAGATTCTACAATCGGTTCCGACATGCGACTCAACACATATTATTTCAGGAGTTGGGTTCCTGGCTTTAAAGCAGTACACTGCTGGTGGAGTCTGTACAAGCAAAAAAAGACTAACGGGCAAAACTGTCATAATTACGGGAGCAAACTGTGGTATTGGAAAAGAAACTGCAAAAGATTTGGTTAAACGAGGTAAGATTCAAAGTTCCAAATGATAATTGAACATTATGTATGCGACTGAACTTAACGCTATTGCGCCATGCGTATACAACCGTGCCACGCCAACAGACTAATCAGTATAGCCCCTGTTTGCATTATTACCGACAACGTACGTAGCACGAGGGAAGGTAATGTTTTCAAAAGTGTGTATCATTCTGTCTACACAGGATGTGGGAGGGTATGTCCTATCCTGGTCCTGCCCCAAGGGGGAGGGTACATACTGCAGGGTTAGGGTATGTCTGTCCTGGTCCTGCCTGGGGGAAGGGGGTACCCTAAGTGACTCCCCTAGGTCTGGTCAAGGGAAGGGAGGGGTAGGGCCACTTGGTTAGGGTACCCCGCCCATCGTTAGGAGGGGAGGGGAGAGAAGGTGCCCTAACCAAGTGACCCCTCTCCTCCCCCATTCCCCAGCTAGGTCTGGTCTACCGAGATAAGGACGGGGGACCATGGTCGGTATTACCTTGAAATGTTTTTTTTTTTTTTTGTGTTTATAAATGTTTTTATTGGTTTTGATAAATACAGGTACATGGAAAGGAAAAATGCAACACAATACAATTTAAAGATAAGTAGTAAAGCTTATAAGAGTTAGATTAATATTTTTAACCACCGAAAAGATACAATTGTCATAAGAATTATATATTCTTTGAAGAAGAACAAAAGCGATATGGAATGGCAAAACAACGTGAGGATTAGGGTATGTCCACATATGGTTTCCATTTTTTGATATGTTGTGCAAAGTGACCTGTTAGAGAGGCACCACTTTTTTCTATGTGGTACCAGTGGGTAATCTTTTCGACATAATTGGTGAAGTTTAGGGATTGTTCCAAACGTTTGGCACAATAAATGTATTGTTTCAAAATAATGATAAATGTATTTATGAGCTTAGAATGAGGTCCCTTATAATTGTTTAACATCACAAGCGAGGAAGTAAAGTCAATTTTAAGGTTCAAAAAGTGGTCAATCCATCTAGTTAAGGCTTTCCATAGTTTATTGACTTCCGTACAGTGCACCATCAAGTGTGGTATAGTCTCCCTTTCAGTCAGGCAGAAAACACATAGCGGACTGACCACCTCGTCCCATTTGTTACAAAGCGAGTTAGTAACAAGAGTACAAGTCAAAATCTTATATTGAAAGTATCTCAACTTAGTAGGATATACCGATTTCAGAAAATCGGGGAAAAGTGAGTGCCAAGTATCTAAGTCTAAAGATTTATCTAAATCTCTGATCCATACTTCAGGTATCGCTTGACTGGGAGGATATTTCATGTGGATCATAGTCCAATAAATCTGTCTGACCAATGGGAGTCTCAAATTATATACTTCTCTCTTATTAAGTTGGTCTAGCTCTTCCCGCCAATCTTTATTTCTAATTTCAAATCTCCACAGCTTAGGAATAGCGGCCCTAATGGCACAGTAATAAAGGTGATCCCATGCAGGACCAAATTCATTCACTAGATTGTTGTAGCTATAAAAATTTCCAGTTGTGGGATCTATTAATTGCAAGATCGTATCTATGTTACTGTCTAAGAGTTTTTTGTCAAAAATTGGTCGGTTTTGTCTTCTTATTAAAGAATTACCGAAAATGGGTGCTTGCAGGATTGTATCAGCACCGTCCATAGCTGCCTGAAAATTCAACTCATTCCATGCTTTCCAAATACACAGTACAGTGGATAACGGTTTATTGGATGTTATCTCATTTGTGTCTGAAGCACTGAGATTACATTCCCATATTCTCATGTCCGTTATTGGCATGACACTATATACCCATTCTGTGTGAATGTCTTCTCTTTTGAGCCATCTCAGTGGCCATGCAGCTTTAATGGCTCTTTCTTTGGTTTCTAGATCAATTAATTTCAGACCCAGATCGGCATAGTCTTGTATAAGCTTTGAGTAAGCCCTTCTGACAGGAGTATCTCCCCATAAAAATGAAGTTACTAGCTTCCTATACTGTTGGTAAAAGGCTTGGGGTGGGGAGGGTAAAGCACCAAACTTGTGCGCAAAAATCGATTGTACTAAGTTATTTAAGATTACTATTTTTCCCATTAAGGTAACATTCCTTTGGGACCACATGGATAGAATTCCTTTAACCCTATCAAGTTCATTGAAAAAGTTTAGACGTGACTCAGCTATGTCCGGACATATCCAGACTCCAAGGACTTTAATTGCTTTAGGTGACCAAAAAAGTTTCTTTTTAGTATAGAATTTTGCCTCTGAATTTTTAAAGGGACCTATTCTCAGTATATAGTACATTTCTCATAGTTCAGTCTGAGTCCAGAGAAGTGACAGAAGTTGTCAATTTCCTCTAGTACTCTGTTAACATTGATCGTGTAGGGTTCAAGGGCAGTCCATAAATCATCTGCATATTGCCCACATTTAATCTCAATCTGGTTTTTGCCAACACGTATACCTTTTATGTGGTTGTTGGAACAAATCGCAGCTCCAAGCGTCTCGACTGTTAGATTAAAGATCAAGGCAGAAAAACAGCACCCTTGTCTTGTACTTCTAGACAGAGGGAACCAGTCTGACCAAAAACCATTGTTTGAGGCACATGATAATGGTTTGTTGTACAAAATCTTGACTAAACTTATAAACTTAGGACCAAAGTTATATTTTTGGAGTGTTAAATATATACTTTGCCATTCTACCAAATCAAAAGCTTTTCTAAAATCGAAACTGATAATTAGACCATCTTTATCTTTTTCCTCACAAGAGGCCATAATCTCCTGGATTTTCATCAGTCCTTCAGATATGGACCATGTTTTCATAAACCCCATCTGGGCATAATTTATTACATCAGGCAGTGCTTTCTGCAGTCTGTTAGCCAAGATTTTTGAGTAGACCTTATAATCAGTATTAAGAATCGAGAGAGGATGCCAGTTTTTGAGAAGCAAAAAATCCCGATCAACCTTCTTTAATAAAGATATAATACCTCTTCTGGCTGACAGGTGTAGCTCCTCCTGTTGAACAATTTCTTGTATTAATTGAAAGAAAAAATCTTTCAATTTCGGCCAGAACATTTTGAGCCAATTTGCGCTAAATCCATCAGTACCGGGGCATTTATTTTGTTTTAGGTCATGCAATGCTTTCGAAATCTCATCCATAGTAATATCCTGTTTGAGCTCCTCTCTCATTTCGTCAGTTATAGTTGTGGTTGTGATATTGTTTATATAATCCGAGTTGATCCAATTTCTTGCTGTGTACAATTTTTGATAAAACATTTTAATTTCATTAAGTATGTCATTTGGATCCGTCAATATTGTACCAGATTCTGTTTTCAATTTGTAAAGTGTCTTCTTCATCTGGTTTTTCTTTTCTAAATTCAAATAATATTTGGTGGGTTTTTCACCAGCCACTGCAAATTTAGCACAAGCTCTAAGCATTGCACCCGCAGTTTTTTCACATAGAATTTCATTTCTTTCTCTTACCAGTGTACGCCTATGTGCTTCAGTATCTAACAAAATAGTCCCCTCCTGACTGATCTGCTGTTTTTCCAAATTCGCTATCTTGTGTTCAATAACCTGTACTATATTTCTATTTGATTTTTGTTTTCTAGCTGAAAATTGCAGTGTAGATCCACGAGCTGCTAACTTTAGAATTTCCCATTTATCTTTATATGAGTTAAAAGGTTGACTTAGCTCTACCTCAATCAGATTGTTAGTTTTTTCAACATAATCATGATTAAACAAAAGGCTGTTGTTGATCTTCCAATAACCCAGGCCTCTACCAGCTAGATTTAATTTGAGCTCACAAAGGACCATCGAGTGGTCTGTTAGAAATCCAGGCAGTATACTAATTTTGGATACAAAAGGTAGATATTCATCTGATAAAAAGATATAGTCTAGCCTACTAAAAGTGGGAGATGGATGTAATCTCCGCCTTGTGAAGCCACTTTCTGCAGGATTAAAGTGCCTCCATGTGTCAGTCAGGTTGTTTATTTTAAGGTAATCATTGATTAGGTTTGCCGATTTATCATTATTGTAACCTTTACCTTGCCTATCTAGTAGCTTATCTAAAGCTAGATTAATATCACCTGCGAGGCACTTGCAGTCCACTACAAACTGGTCTATTTTCGTGAATAACTCCGAGAAAAAGACGGGAGAGTCCCGGTTCGGAGCATATATGTTACAGAGAAGCCATTTTTTGCCTTCATGTGTAAAGTGTAGCAAGATGTATCTGCCATCATGATCAGAAAGCACATTATGTATTTTACAATTGAATTTTTGATTTATTAAGATGGCTACCCCCCTTGCTTCTGATGTTCCATTGGAAGACCAAAATTTACTACCCCATTCAGTCCACACCTGTTTTAAATTATTTTTTATAAAATGCATTTCTTGTAGACAAACTATATCGAAAGATTTTTTGTGGAGGTAGTAGAATACCTGCCTTCTCTTAGTAGGGTTTGCCAATCCATTTACATTATAAGTTAATAATCTAAACACTGTAAATTATTCAGGGCAACAGCGCATTTCTCCCCCAGTGCCAACTTATAAGAACGGAGTTGTGCAAACATAAAATAAAGGAAAATACGGTACATAATCGTCAAATTCATTCAAGTCATAAATCAACTTAGTCTGCTAATTGTGCTTACTTTAAAAGAAAAAGAAGAGGTAAACTTACACGCTAGTTGTTATCGGCTGCAGACGGGCTGTTAATGTCATAGAAAGCAATAACTTGTTTTGGTGCTATAAGAATAAATTGAGACGCACGCAACAATTGTTTATGAAAGCACAACTGTGCTAGCATCGGCCTTATATGGTATGTGTATGCACATTACTTTTAACTATAAATCCAAGGCCTTGAAAGTCACAGGTCTGGGACAGTACTTTTTCTATGGCAAACTCTTCAATGCAAGGACTTCGCTGGCGACTTTTTCTATCCAGACAAAACGCTTTGGGCCCAGAGGAATTCCTCCAAAAATACGTGACACAAAAACTGCTGTATTAGAGATGTTGCCATCTTGCAGTATTCTGTGTAGCCTCTTGCCGGCACCATGCTCACCATGGTCATGATAGCCACTGTACTGGCCATGTTGGTAGGCCATTATGATGTGATCCGCATCTGGAACTAATTGCCTGAATTTCTTGTAGGTGAGATGAGTTTCTGTAACATTTTGAACCGACACTGCATAGCCCACAAATTCACTGCCTTTGTCTTTAAGTTGGTCAGATTGGAAATGTTTCATTTTATCGATGCTGTCTTGTGTAACACTATCAATGTTAAAAATTTCTGCTATCGATGGAGGCTGAACATGCTTTCGTTGTATCTTGCCGTTCACCACTAAATTGGGTCCTTTCAAGTGTACTTTCACCTTTTTGGTTTCATCCACTGTGTTGTTGAGCTTTCGAATTTCTGCTAGGCGCTGACAGTTTTCTCTGTGTTGCGTGGCAAGTGGTTCTGGGAAATGGGCATTAACAAAGTATTTCTGATCATACTCATTTTTAAGGTCTTTCAAGTTTTTTGTGTATGCAAAAATGTTCCTCCGCAAATAGGGGGAGCATCTCACAACGATCAACCTCAGTTTTCCTTGCTCCTTCTTGCCCAGTTGATGTGCAGTAATGACATTGGTATCCTCAATCTGCATTTTCAGCTTGTTTCTGATAAAATCCAAAGATTTCTGTAGACAGTCTTCCTCTTGATTGTCATTGGCAATGCCGGAAATTGTAATGTTATTGGCCATGCTACGTTTGGTTAGGTTGACAATCTTATCGAAGTTGCTGGCCACTTTTTTATCCTGAACTTGGACTGTACCACGCAGTAAGGCAAGCTGGTCTAAGATCTGAGTGTTCTGCTCTTCAATTGCATCTACTCTCTCAACGAGAGACACTGAGGTTGCTTCGACATCGTGAAGCCTGGGAAAAGCACCAACCTGCTCATCATTTAGGGAGTCTTTGATGTTAATAATATCTTCCTCCTGTGTCTTAATTCTAGCTAAAAGGCCCTTGTGCGGGTCGTTAAGTTGTTGGTGGAGGTTTTCAAACTTGTGGTGAAAATTAGTGTTAATTTTGTTAATGGCAACCATCAGCAAGTTCAACTTTTCTTCCATGTCGACCGCTGCAAAGTCTTGCATCTCTATTACTGGAACCTCTTCGATCTCTGCAGTGTCCTTGGATTCGGGATCTCACGTAACACTGTCTAAGTTCTCAGGGATGGGATGAAGATTCTGTGCAGATTCCTTATCCACCTCGGAGTCTGATGTGAGGACTTGAGAACCATGCCTTTTCCTTAAATCATAACTTGCCATGATTGAACTCTTCTGTTGCGTCCCGGTACAGTGCACAAAACCTCAAGCAGCTTTGATGTACATGGATGCGAACCAAGTGTAAAAAGAATTGAAGATTCCCTTGAAGTTAGAAGAAACGAAAAGCATCCAAAAGCGCCTCGAAATGTTAATGCAAGGCTGTCTTGTTTGATACAAATTTTTCTTCCATTTCTTGCTAGAAGTTACAACATAGTTGAGGTGTCCAATCAAAGGCCACGAGTATGAATTTATTTGAGGAATCTGTAATCAGTTGATTTTACCTGTGAAACGTTGTGTAACATTAATTATACATAAATTAATACATAATTAACATTAAGCAAACAGGATGTTCAATGTGTTATTAAGATGAAATATACTGATTGTATTGGATATCCTCTGTCCACGAATAAAATATGAAATAAATAAAGAGTGATACACCCCAAGTTCTGTTTTTTCAGGAGCAAGAGTAATTATTGCCTGCCGAGATATAACCAAAGCTGAGAGGGCAGCAGAAAGTATCAAATGTTCTACCGGCCAACGTGTAATTGTGAAAACATTGGACTTGGCATCGCTTGATTCCGTGAGAAATTTTGTGGAGAACATTTTAAAGACTGAAAAAAATATTGATATCCTAATCAACAATGCAGGTTATTATTTAGCAGCAATCTGGGAGGTGGGGTTTTCACGTCTGACAGACTGATAATACTGAGCATTATAAAGCCAATACTGGGATACCTTCATGTGCAAAAGTACGTCTCAGAGGAAGAAACAGATGTGTGTTTTTTTACTGTGGAATGTTTAAACAGTAAAGTTAATATTTCTGCGCTTGTACCCATATTTTCTTTTCTTTTTTTTCAATAGGTGTGATGGGATGCCCTCGGTGGAAAAGTGAAGATGGTTACGAGCTACAGTTTGCGACGAATCACCTCGGCCACTTCCTGCTTACAAACTTGCTTTTAGATCGAATTAAAAAATCGGCTCCAAGCAGAATCATCAATGTATCTTCAAGACGACATACTAGTAAGTAAATACATTTTCTCATTTAATATTAGACATACATTGTAAAGATCCTGCGTATAATCCCGGAGGCATGTGAATATAACCCTAGAAATCTTCCGTTTTCAGAGGGAAAAATCCATTTTGATGATATAAACTTGGAAAAGGACTACGATCCATGGAAAGCATATGACCAGAGTAAACTTGCAAATGTATTGTTTACGCATGAACTTCACAAACGTCTTGAAGGTAAATACATGTATAACGAAAAAGACTCGTCAATCAATGATCGTACTTGGCGACTGGGGTTTTTGCTCAGTTTTAGCTCGATTCTCCATACATCACAATGGTAAAATTTCAAGAATCGGCAATAAATACCTGTCGCCAAGTACTATCAGTATCAAAAGCGAATATCAAATCGACTGTTCAGTTCGAAGTTGACGCGTTGCACATCAGCGTTTAATTTAGTTCAACTCACTTGTGATATTAGTTGTACCAAAGAAGTGTCGCCGTCACCCTGATGTGAGTGTCGACGCACCGCACCGTCAAAGTCTAACATTGTCAATTGTGATGGTGACCTTGACCGGATGATGTGCCAGTTTGATGAACACCATCATTTGTTACCATGGAAGCCATTTTTAACGGGAATGTTGACGAGTACGTTGACGTTGCGTGTGAACAGACGCCAATCGTAGATCCACTTTTTGTTGACTGCTTGAATGGGAAAACTAGTGTAAACATGGGTGTGAGACTTTTCACCTTCCTTTTGCATGTAGTTAAGAAAGTATATGCGGAGCAAAGTGAGGTTGGGAAATTTAATTTTACAAGTATTTTGAAAAACAGTGATATATATTAAAGAAACAATATGAAACAAAACAACGAATGGAAATGTTTAATGGGGCCTCAAAACTTGAGGCTGTTTTTTTGGGGGGGATTCCCTCGGCCCCTCCTGGATCCGTATCTGAGTTATAAGATTCTGTCGGTATGTCCCCAAGTGCCCACTTGGTACATACATAATATTTTGCACATATTTACCTAGGTAACAGAGTAAGTGTGTTTTCTCTTCACCCTGGAGTTGTAGCAACGAACCTTGCTAATCATTTGGAGGCAAGAAGTCTCATGGTGCGCCTAGGCCTCCCAGTTTTAAAGTTACTAACATTTAAAGATCCGGTTCAAGGAGCCCAAACTACAATCCACTGTGCTGTTGCTAATATTGAAGAAGACTCCGGAAAATACTTTAGGTACGAACCATTTATCAGCTTTTTAGTCGCGCCTGCTTTAGCAGAGCGGTTTATCTTCTCACTGTGGTGTTTGTTTGTTTGTATGGAGACAGATTGATATTTTATGCAAAAAATTAATACCAGATGGCCCCCTTCTTAAAGAGACACGACAAGCTGTTTAAGACACCACAAATAAGACATGACGAGCTGTTTAAGACACCACAAGGCACGACAAATAAGACACAACACGTGCGATTTGCAGGCGTGACACAATACCAATAAGCATTTGTGTTATTTCTTTTAGTATTACATAGTTCTACAACACTAAGAGTTAATGACAGACTACATTTTGCAAAATATACGTTTTTTAAGAAGTGAGTCGCTAACAGTTCACGACAATGGGTATCGATTCGTTATTCAAAAGATAACAATAAGTTGCATGATGATCAAACTCAGGTATGTGACAGGACCATAAAATGTCTGTCTGCTAGTGTTACAAATTTATTTTAATAGTGATTGCGCTGTTACGGAGCCTGCACCTCAGGCAAAGGATGACGAGGCAGCTAAGAGACTGTGGGAACTCAGTGAAGAAATGACCAAACTTGTGAAGAAATTGGACACTTAAATGTTCAGGACAAAGTCTTGGATGCGAAAACATTTAAACCATTGGTTGGTAAGTGAAGTGATTGAAGTGACATATTTGATGAATATTAAAATAATATTCTTGCAGTTTTCAGTCATTGCTATCGGATTCACTTTACGTTCCCTATTGAACTAAATTTGATGAAATAATGGTTCTCTGTGTTACAGTTTCAAGTTTAGACAATATTATGGTATTTGCTATCAAAGTTTTCCTTAACAAAATATGTTTTGTTTGTTCTTGGGTAACATGCTATTACTACACGTTGTGGTAAAATGGAGAAACAGATTTTGGACAGGGACCAATTTCCAAAGAAATATTTAATAATATATTTACCTAATGTAACAGGTGTAACATGTAAGAACTATTTACGCTTTATTACTTTAACTTTTAACTGTTGCTTCTTAGGCAAATTGATAGTAGTATTGCGAAGTAAATTTACTCAAAAAAGGAAGAAAACGCAATTTTCCAAAATGGTTTTGTGTAATGCTACACGGTTAAGAGAATTTTTTTGTTGTGGCCAAGTCTAATTTGGTAAAGGCCTTCATTATTTTTGTGCATATCTTTCCCCATTTATTCCTGAAATTGTATGTTTCTGGCATGACTACTTAAAGAGATAGTATGGACGCTAAATTTTTATTTGCAAATTTTAGTGCTCAGCACTAGCCCAGAGGCCCAATTTTTGTTTGGGGACAAAAGCAAGAATGGAAAAGAAATAGGCCAGCTACCCTCTCCGCATGTAAGAAATTTTGAGGGTGCCGCTGATTTTATTTATCTTTTATGTTAAGAAGGCTTTGCCTTATAGATCTGATCATTTTTACAAACTTATTTCTGGAGAGAGAATACTTTAGTCATATCTGTCTCTTTAAACTTCTGCAAAGTTGGAACTGTTTGAGCTGCAAACCAGTAGGAGAAACAGCGGCTGCGTGAAAATAAAATCGAAAAATGTACAAAACTAGTAACTTTCATTTTTGAATAACTTTGAACAGATACACAGTACATGAGAAGCAGTTAAATTTAAAGAGTAGATTTACAGTTTTAGCACTGAAAAAAAGGATACTTATTGTCAAGGTTCTACTTTTGGTGCAATTTTAACGACCTTTTTGTGTTTTGTATCAGAGTTATTTCTGAGAAATTCCATTTTAGTTAAAACACCAAAATCCAGAAAGCAAGTACGGGGAACTTATTTATTACCGCCGACGTACGTAGTATGAGGGAAGATAATGTTTTCAGTCCTGTTTGTCTGCTCACGGTGAAGGCCTCCTCCTTCCAGGGGGAAGGATTACTTTGGAAAGAAACCCCCTCCGCCACCTTTCTGGGGTGAAGGATTAGACACAGAAGCCTCAATCCCAACCGCCCCTTCCCTGGCCATGAGGAATAGGGACGGAGGCGGGGAATTGGGGAGAGCATGGCCTGTATGTCTCAGAATGTTAATGGAAGGCTGTCTTGTGATTATTTCTAGTCGCTTTTTCGATACTAAGATTTATCCAATTTGGACTAACACAACACTTTCCCACATCCGAATATGAAGTTAACGTTCATCGGAACTTTTACTTCAGACTTCCAAGTGTATTGATACACTTCGCGAACAAATAAGTATGTGCGTGATGTTTGATAACATAGAAATCTTCGGCAGCGTTACCGGTAAATGGAAATTTCACATTTTCGTCTTGTAACTGAAATTATAACATTCCTTTGTTATCTTTCGGGATATTCTGTCGTTTTGTGGTCAGTTTTCTGACCCTGAGAACGTCCCACAAGATGGACTTTTATGATAATAAGACAGATAATTAAGTACATTAGCGAAGTCTGGATTATTTCATCGAGAATCTGGTGAAGTAGGAGGCTCCAAGAGTAACCCATTCAGTACTTTTGGTAGTTTTTTTTGCATACATTTGCGAAAAAATGAATGAGGTTTCAGGAAACAGCTGAATTCAGATGGATGAGGAAGATTAAAAGGCAAAGACTGTCTCTAGTAAATTATCCATTCATCTGAAATGGGGATAAAAACATGTCTTTACAAAGTGGAAGTAACATCAGAACTGTTCGTGGATCTTCATGTTCAGTGACTGGATCATTTATCTACACTGTTACAAAATTTGTAAGCAATTGATTTGTTAAATGTAAACAGGCAATTTGCTACCAAGGAGAGTGATCTGTGAAGAGTTCAAGAAGAGAGACTTGGTTCGCTCAAAGATAATTGCCACACTCTGGTGGTTTGTTTGATAAGGCGTCTCTTTGGTAGAAAGTTTGTGTTTCGACACTGTAATGTCAGAGCCCTTTGTCTTGTTGTGTATTCTCATTGGGACGACATAAAAAAAAGCTACAATAAAAAATAGATATTTACAATACTGGCAGCGCATGAATGCTGCGGGGTATTAGACAAAGAATTTGAAATATCCGGAATAAAAACCTTAAATTAGGTGGTGCTCAGTGCCCCCCACCCCCCCCCCCCCCCCGCTCGCATGAAATGTTTAAAAAATCGATCCGCAGGCTCTGGGGAAGACGTACATGATGCACTATAATACTATCGCGTTTGGTAATTAGGTGGTAAATGATGCAGTTAATTTGTTATGAAATGGGAGCTGTTTAGATAACAAGTGGTCTCCTGACAGAAAAGTGATAAGAAACAAGATATCATCCACCGTTTCACAAAAAGTGCAGGAGCTTGCTGGATTCATGATTCATACAAAGTAACGAGTTCACCATTGAAGCCGTGTGCAATACTCCTGGGTTGTTCTTAGCAAAACTGAAAATTGAATTGGGAACGCAGTACCAACTCGCTATCCTTAGAATAGGTGTGACTGCATCTCTAAAAGTTACAAAAAGCATCTGTAAAAGTTTGTCTTCACCATTGCAAAATCTAATAAACTGTCACAAAGGGAGGTTGCTGAAATCAAGCATTTCTGAATTCGCACATCCCGGGGAGGAAGGGTGTTCTGAATTCGTACGACCCGACGGGGCGTACTAAGGGGAGTGTCACTGAAATCATTTCACGGGGCTTAAAAAGTTCAATGTGCGTCTCTAGGATTTCAGCAAGGCGGCTCCAGCAGTTTTTGCATTAACATTTCTGTGCATCCTCTCCTGGTTACGCTGAGCCTTATTGATATGTTTGTTTTAAATTAGAAAACTTCAGGACTAATGTGCAAATGATATCAAAGAAAAGGTTTATCGTGCAGAATGCCCCTGTAGACTCTTACTTGCGATTATCTTTCTGACATTTTGTGAACGTTTGTGAACATTTTGTGAACGTGGACGGGAAACCACACACATCGATAACTTTTTTGACTCAATTCAAGGGAGGTTTTGTACCTAAATTTCGCCATCCTATAAACCCTTTTCAGGTTTCTACTCCGTTTAGTTCTGCAGTTCCATGAAGGTACAGTTCAGTACCATTAGCAAGTGATCGGGAGGAATAAGTGCTGCATTTCAAGAAAGTTTTTATGCGATTAATCCATGTCGTTGTGTGTGCGCAAGCTGAATTCTTTGAGTTCGAAACCTTAGGTACCCGGTACCTGTAATTCTTTGGAACGGCAAGATAAAGGTAAGTTTGATTTGCCTCTAATAGCTAGTAATCCCTGGCACTTTTAAACATACTATTTGTCTTTTGGCTTTAGGCTGTGAACTTTTTGTAACAATGTTTAGACAAGCTATCTAAATTATGTGTTTTACCGCCTTTGAACTTGTATCTCAAGACGAGTACAAGTGTTGCACAGGGACTAACTTTTGGCTTTTGAAATTAAAACCTTTACAGAGGGTTTTGCATTTGCGGTTCCAGCAATGCCAAAAGGGTATGAAACTTTTACCAATTGAACGCACTCAGGATATTGACATATTCACCTTGTCTGATAATTTAAAAACATGAATTTCCACAAATACATAAAGAAATGCATCCTAACCATGTAATAATTTGGAGCCCCGAAATGTAAAAGAATGGAAGATATTTCAACAATTGCCCTTCTGAACTTCTGTCGGATAAAGTATGGCTTTCTTATCATGGAACACCCTGTAGATTGGTTGAAATCTTGGTGCAGTTGGAGTTTTTGTTTGAAGCAAATTCATTGGCAATGTCTTTAAGCTAACTTTCTTGCAGAATATTTGGATTTAATGAAAGTAGACCACTGGCAGAGCATCACAATTTTGGAAATGACTTGTTTTGTATCTGTATGAAGCAACGCATTCTTCTTCAAATGTCCATGATGCTCACAATTCCAAGATGACTTCATGTACTAGTAAGTACAAAATTACTTTTTCCTGAAAGAAAGAAAACTTTCGAGATGGAGTTGGAGCAGTATCAGCTTTCTATGTACAGTAATACTACTTCGATTACTAACTAATTGGACTTAAATTCTCTGCTGAATGCAACTTATTCTATAAATGATGGTCTCCTCATACGGATGTCATTGCTCCAATACCTGAAAAGTTCGAACTTTTTATATTGAGAAGGAACACCCAGCGAGAAAAATAAAAAGACAGCTTGACACATTCAGCACTCATCTAATCATCAGATTTTTCGCAAATAATTTTTCTTGTTACAATTTTATGAGTTATTCACTTGAAGAAAACCATTCAAATAACTTCTAATTGACTCATTGACAGATGACGTAATAATGAGAGTTTGACATGAGATGGTAGTGATTTGTTTTCAGTGATTCTTAGCCTCCTATCATGGTACTTGAGATGATGTATTGAGCGGCTTTGTTCGCAAAGAGTGGCATATTTGTCTGCTTAAATACTTTTCAACTTGACTTACTTTTGTTAAAGAAGCGTTTGGAACAACAGTGACTTGCTTAAGTTTGACAAGTTGCTTGTTAGAAGTGAGAACACAATTCTTTGTTCAGTAAAACCGCTGTCTCTTCTGAGAAATTTAGTATCAATCAGGGAAAGTCTTTCTTTGGGGATTATCCGTGAATTCATACTCTGAAGTTCCATCTGCATTTCATTTCTTCTGCAAGTCTTCGAAGTTCTGAAATGTATTTTGCAATTTCACAGAAATGGATTGTCCCTGTGGTACTAAACATGTGCATATGTTATTTATTTGTATGTTTTTGCACAGTCGCATAATTTTGTGGTATAGGAAGTGCAACAGCGGATCCAGAACTTCACGGCGAAAGTCAAGAAGCCTAAACTCACCCGCGCCTTTGGTGGCTATGTTTTTCTTGAATATGAAAAGGGATCCATCCTCCCCTTGACGTCCTTCGGATCCGTTGTTGAAGTTAGAAGGGCCAAAATTTAAATTTCTATTCTTTATTATGGTAATGTATGAATTCAGAGTAAAATGAAGGCAACAAGAGTTTACGTGGCTGCCGTATGTGTGGTTCTTATGAGTTTGGCGACGGGATTTCTTGCGGGATGGTTTCTATACAAAGGAACGAAGAAAGACTCTAAAGTTCAGCCTACTGCATACAGAATGGCCGAATTCTTCAGCGATCCTATTGAAGACTGGTCAAAGGATATTGATCCTAAAATTACGGAGAGACTGATGGGGGAAATTAGTGCCAATAAAATTGAACAAAATCTGAGGTAAGTCTAGAGAAACAAAATCAGCGAGAATGTGATCACAATGAAGTGGCACTCAATCTCACTGTTTTATTTCAGCACAGGTATGTGGTATATATTCTGACGCTGCTGTAGTGGTGTGAATCTTAAAAAATTCCGCGTGACTTTAAATGTCGTTTAGAATGGAGATTTAATATTTGTCGGAACGCGAGATGTCATCTTATTTTTCCGTTTTGTCGTTTATTTTATCGCTTTCCAAACACATCTGCCAAAAGCTACACTGATTTCCTTCTTAATTCCCAGGTGGCTAAGCGCAATACCACGAATTGCAGGAACGCAGGCTGATCTGACACAAGCCAAGGCTCTGGAACAGATATGGAAAGAACAGGGTTTGGATAATTCAGGAATAGAAGTTTACGATGTATTATTATCTTACCCCGGTAATGACTCATTCCCTAACAAGGTATTTTTGGCGCACATTGTTGTACTACGTTGAATTATCCTTGACAGGAAAGTCAAACAAACACCAGGGAAATCTGGGCAGTGTCACCAACATCGTTTCTCCCAAAAGAGTGTGGAAGTTAGGAAAGTGAAGATAGATCAATTTCTCGATGGGATGTAAATGTTAACAAAAAATTGGAACACGATACCCATTTTCCATGATGTTAAAGTGATGTTGTGTGTAACTTTGAAACAAATGAAGCAAGAAGTAAATAAACTGATCCATCTTATTTTAAGGTCATGCTGAAGGATGAGAATAACAACGTGGTTTACGATTCTACTCAAAATGCACAACGTAGGAACACTGTGTCGCAAAATCCATTTATTCCAAACATCGGAGAGAATATTCCAGCGTTTAATGCTTATTCTCCATCTGGGAAAGCAGAGGTAGGCTTCAGGCCCATTAATTTCTATTTAGAGAAACGGTTGCAGGCCTTAATTTTAGAAACAGATGAAAATGATGTTGAGGCTCTTTGACATCCCCTTGTTTATCTTGGTTTTGACAATGGAATTTGATTGAACGTGTTTTAATGCCAATATGAAATCATTCTCACAGGCCCAAGGAGATACGAGTTACTTATCAGACACTATCGTTATTGGCAACAGAAAAGTTGATAAATGTCAGGCATAAGCTTTGAATTCATTGCATGGTGTTACATTTACAGGGAGAAGTTGTCTATGTAGACTACGGACAGCACATGGACTACGTAGTCTTGTCAGAAAAATACAACATAAGTTTCAGTGGAAAAATTATTCTTACGAGGTTGGGAGGATGTAGCATCAGGCAAAAGGTTCAAAATAATCGTTGTTCACACTCACTAAACCCATTATACAGTCCACACATACAAGGTCCTTGTATCCACTGTCGTGAACATACGCATAATTTCTGTCTTTCTGGAACGGGTATCTAATAGATCATTATTACCGAACACGCAAGTGGTACGAGGGAAGATAATGTGTCAGTTTTTCTGTCCGTCTGTCCGTGGGGGGGTCCCTTCTCCATGATTCACTGGCAGTATATCCCACGATGTACTGGAACAGGGCCCCAGGAAGAAGGGCTCCCTTCCCCTGGTCCCAGACCCCCAACCCTCTACTCGAAGGTCCCCAGCCTCAGACACCACCCCTCGGTTCCGTTCCCAACCGGAGGAGTTAGGACTGGGGACCGTGGTAGGTATGCTTTTCATTGTTAATGGGAAACTGTCTTGTTAGCCTTGTATTAAGTGACATTAAAGTTTATATTATAGCCTGTTTGGTTTATATATTGAGAAAGTAGGGAACAATTTATTTTAGTCCATGCGTTGCTTCTTATAGGCGAGCAATGCGGCGAAATTTGGAGCCGCAGCCGTGTTAACGTTTCCCAACCCGGTGGTAGTGTTTCCTGAGGGATACTCTAAGGTTTACCCTGATACGTGGTGGATGCCTCCTGATGCGGAGAGAATGGGTAGCACGTTACATAGAGCTGGTGATCCGCTTACTCCTGGATATCCATCGAAAGGTATCTTTTCGTGCGAGATTTAAGGTCTTATCAGACTGATATCTATCCAGCATGTCCATTGGCAGTAGCAGATCCAGGGAGATGACCGGCGAGGGGGAAGGGGTGCGTCATTGTCACGATGCTGTAAAATTGGTTAAGAGAAAGCGGCCGAAGTTGGTCGCGGAGATTTCATGTTTGCTGGGACTCTCTTGGTTTCGCTGCTGATTACTGACTGCATGCGAACTCCTTGGGAGGTGAAAATGGACAGAGATGTATGGATAGAGATGGAGATACCATTTAGAGATGCTTTTAACACTTACCCTGAAATGTTGAAAAATAAAATGCTGAAGATGAAATCTGTTTGACACGAACATTTTCATTGCCAACAACAGAAGGAGCATTCAGACGCACGATAGAAGAAGTCGCCGAGGAATTCCTGTTAGAGATTCCAATTCAACCCATATCTCCGCAAGCGGCATCTCTCATCCTGTCTTCCATGGCTGAGGACACACCACTTGTCACCAGTGTATGGCCATACACAGATTTTCCCGTGTGGGACATGACGTCTCTAAAATCTGACAGTTTTCTGAATGTCACAGAACAAAACGACACCAGTCAAACAAATAAAAGCAGTGGTTTTCCGACAATAACCTCTTCCACCTGGGAACAAAATAGACTGAGAAACGTTAATATTTCACGTGATTCCACGTTACGGGTAGGAGGTAAAATGAGAAACGATGCAAAAGTAAGGGTGGAGATTAACACACATTTGGAACAAAGACCAACCTACGATGTCTTCGGTATTGTGAGAGGAGCTGTTGAGCCAGGTGTGACATTTTAAGCATAAGATCCGACTTACTATGATTATTATTGCGAAGAAATTTGATAGTAGTTTCCGTGGACTCACAGTACCGGAAATTCACTCCTTTGCCATCAAAATTGCAGACAGAAAAGACATCAAAGACGAACCCAGAAGCATAAACTAAATTTCATTGTAATTTCTTCAGTTTTTTGAACAATACATTTTCCTGATATAAATTGAACATTTTTATCAGATAGGATTGTGATTGTCGGTAGTCACCGTGACGCCTGGGGTCGTGGAGCCGTCGATCCTGGAGGAGGAACCGCCACGATGCTGGAGATTTCTCGAGTTGTCGGACAGTTGATGAAGACGGGATGGAGGCCCAGGAGAACCGTTATCTTTGCAAGCTGGGGAGCAGAGGAATATGGCTTAATCGGTTCAACAGAATGGGTTGAAGTAAGGAAAATATTTTATTTGGCAATATTGAACAGTACATTGTTCAATGAAGGTACGCAACGCTTTGGGAAAACTTTTAAATTTCTGATTTTAACAATTATTTGGAATCAGTTTTAAATCTAGCATTCGAGATTTTCATAATTCCTCTTCTGATTCGATAAATTCATCTAATTCTCGAAAAAAAGTGAGTTATTCATTCAATGACACGATTCTACAGTTTGGTTTCTGCAACAAACGAAAAGGAAGAGCACAACCGCGGTGAACCGAGATTTTGCTTGAATAAAGTAATCTCACCACCTAAAGTCAGAATCAAAGTCCAATTATATTGGCGCGAAAGCGAAAACTTTCTTTGATTTTTGTCGCTACTCATTATGAACAGATAACTAGGAAAACTATGTATCCATTCCAAGCGGCAGCGACGTCGCTCTTCGCTTTCGCTTTCGCCACCAATATAAACGCACCCTTACAAGTCACCGAACTGTATTTTTAATGCCAATACAGTAGTTTTCATAATCACATTACTATTAATTTCCTCAAATTGATAGTAGCCTATCTGCAAATAACATCAGACGAATTCGAGAATTAGATTAGGAATCATGAAAAAGCTTTATTGAGATTTGTCACTTTATGATGCAAGATAATTTTTAATTTGTGGCAAAAGTATTCATGTTTTGTATTTCCGTTGTAGGAGAAAATTAACCTCTTGAGACACAAAGCTGTTGCATATTTGAATTTGGATATTGTTGTAACTGGGAGTAACGTCCTTCACGCATCAGCCAGTGCTCTCTTACATGATCTTTTGTATCAGTCAGCAAAAGAGGTATGTATTATTTTTCAAATACTATGAAGCTACTTACTTGTAAATAGTGCATTTTTTAAGTGTTCTCGAGTTAATTTCCACGTTACTTGTAGGTCCCTCATCCAACGTTTCCTAATTTGTATGAAGCGTGGCGCAATTACACATCTTCTAAATTCCGCTCACGTCCCAGGTAGGTGATAAATATATGTCCTAAATCTTGGTTAACTGTGCGACAAACTCCTAGCCCATCGCTGTAGGGATGCATTTACACTGGGCGAAAGTGGTTCTTATCCTTGATCTTTGGCTGCACGAACATAAATATCACCTGAAGTGGATGCTCGCTTTTCTTTTCTGTCAGTGTAGTGAGGCTTAACCACGACGCCAAGCAGGTACAAGGAATTGCTCTATCTTAAATCAATACATTAATAATACAATCCTATTGTGTCACTGTCTAGATTACAAAAGATACATTTTCGTTTGAGAAGGTAATGTTTTCAGTCGCGTGTGTCAATCTGTCCGTAGGAATCTCATGGTCATTTTACACCAGGGCAGGCAGGAAGTAGGGTCCCTCCTTCCAGTGGAAATAATCAGGTGGCCCCAGGAAGGACCAGCCAGAAAGGACTGGTCACGAAGGAGCCCCATGCCCCCTACCCACAGGCAGTGTTGTTGCAATTGAAGGTCAAGCTGCAATGTTGCCTCTGTTTTAAGACAGTTGTGAAAATATTTTCGTGTATGTGTAGAATAAGGAACCTGATACCTGACAGTGATTTTGCACCTTTCTTCTTCTCTGCTGGGGTTCCGTCTATGAGCGTGTATTATGCGGACAGAGAGGTAAGACTTCTTCTTTTCGCGTAATACGCAGGCTACAAAAATACCGAAAACTTTCACCAGTTTTTCTGCAAACAAACCATTGGCAGAAATAATGTAAATAATGATGAATAATGTAACTGTTCTTTGGTAAGAATAAACCATATTCAATTTTCAGTGATACCCTAATATGGTTATCATAAAAAGGAATGCAATTTCATATCCATCCACTAGGTCTTGCGTAGTTGCAAGCGATATGGATGTAGAAATTAGTCGTCAAATTGATTGAATACAATATTTTACTGAATTAAACGCAACGTATTGTACTGAGGTGTACTGTGCAGACCAACTCTAATAAATGGTGCTCATTATTGCAATAACTAAATTTATGACACGAATTAGTTCACTTTAATCAGAAATGTTGGATTTTTTTCTCGGTTTCAGTATTTTTTCTACCCAACTTATCACACAAACTACGACACGTTTGAATACGTTAAAAAGTTCATAGACCCAACGTTTGCGTACCATCGACTGATGGGACAATTATTCGGGAATATGTTGCATAAACTATTGGATAGCGCTCTTCTTCCTCTGTCCACGAGATATTACAGTTCACTGTTAGATCCAGTATTCCTCTCATCCAGAACTGTGATGGAAATTTTCTTCAGTGATCGCTTGGCTGTCGATGGCGAACTTCTTGGTAAGATGTTTAACTCTGTTAAATAAATATCATTATAGTTTTCAATGGAAGGGGGGGGGGGGGGGGGGGGGGGGGGGGGGGGGGGGGGGGGGGGGGGGGGGGGGGGGGGGGGGGGGGGGGGG
>JBCAUG010143865.1:0-20676 GCA_038406175.1 Haplosyllis leylae | reverse complement strand
TAAAAATGCAACAGCTTCTGGGGCCCTAAGTGGGCCCCAGACCCCCAGCTTACAAACTAATGTGTCTGCAATCTAAATCAAAGGAACAAAATAAGGCCCTTTATTTTCTCATATTATAAAAAGGAATAGTGCATTTGTCAAAATGGCCAGAATCTTTCATATTGAAACAGATATTTTGTAATGTATCCACACAAATGTACATTAAAATATTTGAAGAAAAAGTACCAGGAAAAGTGGGAGAATGCATATTCGACAGTTAAAAATGCAAGAGCTTCTAGGGCCCTAAGGTGGGCCCTGGACCCCGGCCAATATGTGCTGGCTTCGCTCACCCAACTCCGCTGCGCTACGTCGGCAAAATGTCTGAAAAAATTTATAGGCGCCCCCTTCACCAAATCCTGGATCCGCTACTGGAAAATGTTAAAAGTTTTCAAATCTGCCATGAGGGAAAAACTGAAGAACACTAATAATTAGCTCATTGCGACGGCCTTTGCCGCTTTTTGAAGAGTTGCCATTCCGTTAACCTTGTATGTCACCATTTGGGTATTTTGGGAGCTGCTGTGGCAACCTGAAATTCATTTTAAAGAGTCATCTAAGTCTTAGTTGGTCGTCAGGTGGAACATTTCATCATCCCAGTGAAATAAAGAATGCCAAAAATGAGTTGACTCCTTACAAGAGGTAGGCATGGGCTTACAGCACAGCTGTTCGTTTATTAAATATTGGTACGAGGTGTGAAATAATAGTTTTTTTTTAAATGTATCATCATTAAACCAATACAAATTATACAATAGATATAAACAGTAGTTTATGTTTGTGACATGGACTATTGTTTTCTCTTTTCTCTTTTTTTTTCAATTCGCTAGCTCTAGCCCTCTACAGCGTAAAGGCAGTCTCCTCCTAAACACCCTGCAGGAACTCTAAAAGTTTCCGATGAAAACTAGGATATCAAAAGTTTCTGATTAGAGTTTACAATGGTGGTCCATGATAAATAGATATTTTGAATGATAATGCAAAATTGAAGCAATTTGTCCATAAAATTATATTGTAGATGAATACTTCATAATAGATAGAACGAGCCTACTTCTTAGTTTTGACAGTAGGGATGGCTCAGATATTCACAGATTTCCCAACAGGAAGTGAACAATAAATGTCAGAAAAGGCATAAATACATGTCTTAGTTTACTTCCTGTTGGGAAATCTGTGAATATCGGAGCCATCCCCAGATATACTGTAACAAGAATGCTTACCAGCATTGTGTCACACCTGTACCAAGTTATAGTAATATCAAGTAACTTTTAAATTTGATACTAAGTAACACTGAATTGTAATAATATATTAACTTATGTATTACTAATTTGCTGAGTTGCAATAAGTAAAGTGATTGTAAGTAATATAAAGTTAAATAATATTAAGGTTCTTCACTGAGCATATGTGGTGCCTGTTAGCATCTGTAGTGTCATCAGGAATCCCTGGGATCATTAAGTAAAATGGAGAGCCCTAGTGTCAATATTTGAAATGAAACCAGCCTTGTGAGCCATCGGATGTTAATACTTCTGGCCTTTAATAATATGTTAAGTATAACAAAAGTACTTTACAGTTATGCCGAACTGCAATGAGGATAATTCTTGTCAGTAGATGGTAAAATAGTATTTGGTGTGTTTGCTTAATTTACATTCAAACCAACACCTTTCGTAACCAGTAGCTTAACCTTTGTCACATAGTCATCATTATCAATGGTGTTCTTCCTACTTCGTGAGCATAATCTACCATACATGTGTTGAATCACGATATCTGAAGGTCCATATCGTTGAGGCTACAAATGATGAAACAACTTTAATTTTTATATATTTCAATAGCAAATTTATTGTAAGCACAAATATTACATTGAACATACATTCTAAGAAAGGCAATATCAAACTGCGAAGCCATTGAATCTATCACTACAACATTTTCTCCAATTGTAATAAATTCATCGATTAAATTAAATGTGTGAATGACATGGAAGTGGAATTCCTGAATTCCCTTTGAAACATTTTTTTTGTAAGTTGGCGGCCGATCTACATATCCGAAATATCACTAGCATTGATTGTTATATCACAAGCTTCTGTCGTTAATTTCAAGAATAGTTCGAAACAAACAATTCCTTTGGCTGGCAAGACAGATGAACTAACACAAGCTTCATAAATCGGCACTGTACTAATAGAAATCGTTAATTGTTAAATTTTGCGAGGCATGTGCGCCTTTCCCACATAGTTAATGAAACAATCAAACTGACAAGGTTGAATGAAATGATGACAGGACAGACGTCTAATGCTCAAACTGAGGTACGGTACATTAGTGCATGAAAGATATTGTCTTACTATGATACGGTCACAAAGTTTCTACAGCATGCACACACAGAACTGAACAGTAAGCGTAGACCCCATTTATATTGCAATGTGCATCTAACAGAGGGATTATTTCTGTACAGTCTACACACAAATGTAAGTATCTATTGCTAATCCTTGCCTATCTTCAGACTATTAAAAAGGCCGCACAATTCAATTTACATTTTGATACTTCCTAATCAGGATTTCACCAGTGAAAAATACCAATTTGGATGTATTTTGCTTTTGTCACAGTTCCGATCGGCAAACGCAATAAAAGTCGAACAATCACCCTCAAAATGACTGTATGTTGTTTCTTTCTACAAGTCTGCGAAGCTTACGTAAAGCAAAACAAGGTGCCAATAGAAAGGATTTACAATGATACTGCGTGTGTTTCATGATTTGATAAAGCACCACTGCATCAGTGACATAACGTGTGGAGGGCAGCACCATTTGTCAAGGCCACCTCTGGCGCCCTCTGTCTGAACCAAAGATGGCGTCTCTTCTTCACATTGTCTTTTGTAAAGTCGTCAAACATATCCTTTTCTTTCTACAATTATGTACCTTATCTTAACAATCACTTTTGAAACACTTGTCCTTGAAGTGCAGATTGTTTTTACGCTCAATCTCCCGACACTGTGAAGATATTCTTCTCACTTCGTACAAAAAGACAGCTTAATATGAACAGTATTGTCTGACATGAGAATTGTTAGATTAAACATTGCATTGTGCTGGTGACTCTTTGGACAGCAAGGCTGGTACAAATGTAAAGTACAGATGATACATCAAGTTGCAAGTTATGTTTTTCATTTGCGCAGTTTGACAAGACATGGACGCTGACTCGCTACGAAAATCATCCATTCTCTTGATGTAACGTCAAAAAAGTTATTTTTCTTATTTTCCGTTGTAAGTTTCGACCCATATTAGTTGTTTAATACACACATCAACGCACAAGATGAATAAATAGTTGTATTGCACAAATTTAAATACAATGATACTATGCATAATAACATTTTTAACATCAATAAATTGTCATTCTTATTTGCTCTATTATTTTGACACACAGATCAATTCACTTTCAACAGTGAAAACAATAATTGTCCCTTTATAAAAGTAAAAATTTCAACAATTCTATCATTTTAAGAAGAATGTCAGTACAGATCATGTAAACAGGTCTTAAGTTTCTATAAAACGAATACAATTGCAAGGCAAGAGGAAGTTACAGCTTCTCGTGATTTATTTGGTATGAATTTATTACGCAATGGAATGAATTGTAACTAAATAGGCGTTTTCATTGACCGACTAATCTACAAGGGAAGAATGTATCTCAGCTGGCCGCAAGATGCCATCTACCTCTGCATCCAGTCCATTACAATCAAATAAGTATAACGATGTAGAAAATTCATCATGGAATGAAAGAGTAAAAATTGGGTTGGTTAAAGTTCCCCCTTTTTCTTCAGAAGGAGTTCACGCTTCCATGCTGGTAACTTAGATAATCTTTCTTCCTCTGCTTGTCGGCGGGCGGCCTCTTGGGCTTCAGGGGTCTGAAGATCACAAACAGAACATATTTAGCCCAGGAGAAAAGACGCAAAGGAATTCAAGACAATTAAGTTATTTGAATGTTTGATATTTGAAGTGGGAAATGTTGCAATTAATTTTAAGAGAAATGAAAAAGGTACTCACCGTATCATCGCTCTTCTTCCTTTCTTTTTCCATTATCAACTTTTTCTTCCAATCCGGAACGCCTTCCCATTTGTCTTGCTCGGCTTTCACCTCAGCCAAGGTTTTCTACATAATTTAATATCAATTTCAAAGTGAAACACGATTTGTTCTCAGTCCACAGGCAATTTATTTAAATGGTTCGCTTTGGGTGGAAAACGTTGTTTTCCTGGATATTGGCGAGAAATTAACACAATGACATTTACAAAACAATGTTCTTGTTCAGGTAACCTTTTCACCCATGTGGGTGCGGTTTCAATCTCCTGAACGTGAACTCTTATTGTTGAAACATGAGAAACATCGTTTACATACCATATGTTCCTCAATCAGAGCATCGTTTTTCTTTTTGATCATGGCCTTTTTCCATTCAGGCAAGTTATCAGGTACAGATTGGTATCCTTTAAGTTGTGTTGGATCTGCAAGAAGAAAATTAACTGTTATGTAAATGTTGATCTTTATGGTACACTGATAGTCCTAATAATTTTTGGGTGTCCATTTTATACCTTCTTCTACAACTTCGCCTGGATGTTCTTCCCCATCGTCATCCCCACTTTGAGCCTTAAAGTTCTTTCGTAAAGCATGTTCTAGTTTAGCTACAGTGTCCTCCATGGAACAGTTACTTTCAGTTTCTATTACTTGATCATTATAGTCATTGTGTTCAGTTTGATTGCCCATGCCGTCGTCTTTGATACCGCCTTCTGTACCGTTCTTGTTACTGATGTCCCGACTATTGTTGTTGGTTACGATTACATACGACTGATCCTTGGCAACAGACATGGTTGCTAGTGGTTACCACACAGGAGAATAAAATGTTCTCGATTTCTATGGTATTCAAAGGCAAAAACTGAAGTTTTCCAACCGTTGAGGTTGCTTCATGGAATTACTAACATGTTACAACAGAGAGTGAACATGCAACGAGGTTGGAATACGAGTTACTTTATTTTTTGATACGGATGATACTTGCTCATGTAATGTAACCAGTGCTTGGCAACAGATGCTTGCTGTCTTCCACCAGCTGTGATTGGTTGGATACATGTATTACCCATCATGTGGTATTGATCAGGCACGTTGATTGGCCTAACATTTGGCAACAACCAGTGATCTGGTGTAACCATATGTTGCCAAGCAGCTGGTGATGTCTAGTTATGCGGTTACCATGGCAATAATGATGGCATTATGCAATAAATCAGAAAGTCGTAGTCCCGACGACAAATTGCTGTAGAAGTAATTATCCATCATTTAGTATCGAAATATACTGCTAAGTAGTTACTAATTATCAACATTACAAATTTAAGTTCACGCATCAACCAATTAATGTGATTTGCCTTTGGTAATAACCTGAGCCACACGTGAAGACACACACTAATGAGTACCTTTTCTTTTGGGCTACACTTTTCTGTTAATGATCGCCTTACTCCCATGATGCTTACGCCCACTAATTTCCGAAATATCTTTTAACACAAAAAACTAACAGTTTTCTAACAGGCAGTATTAATTTCATTTGCGAGTTCCTCCCTCCCTCTACTATAGTTAAAAACATTTTCCAAGGTGGAGTTCGCGTGACAACTCATGCCTCGTTCACATGGAGCTCCTTAGCGATAGAGATAGCCGACATTACTCAGAAGTATGAGTATCCATTCTTAGCGATGTCCGATATCGCAAAGATCTCACTGTGAAGGAAACCTTTAAATTATTGGAGACACAGATCAAGTTTCACTTCGCCTAATAAAGCTCTTTTCACAATCTCTACTTTCTATTCTTTGTTGTATTTCCACTGCCCCCGTCTTAAAAGTAAAATCAACGTCAACGTATAGTGTTGGCAGCGATAAACATCCATTTGGCTGCCCCACCCATCTTCACCATAATAACACTATAACCCGTTAGCTGCGGACGTTATCGTATGTAACACAGACGTGACAGGTAAGGACTGATGTACTTACCGAAGTCCAGGCCTTCGTAATTAATGGAACCATTGCCAGCCGGCATGCTTGCTGCTGAAATATAATAAAATAATAATTTTCACATCAGCTGAAAATAATTGACGACATTTATATTTTATTTTAAACAGCATGTTTTGAATTAAGTGATGTGATTTCGAATTAATCCTGAAAAAAATATTGAAAACTTTGGAAGAATTTCTTTTAGAATAACAATGTAACAAATTCAATAATGATATGTATCATTCTGAAATGCATACCTTGCTACGAAGAGATCTATTATTGAACGTTTTAATGCCAATGTGGATACAGTCGATATTTTATATGTTATTTAAACAAAAAAGAACTATAACACCTTTCTGTTAACAACATTAACTCTTTTTAATATCATAAATATATCCAACAGATTACAGCACCCAACTATCTTTCCGAACCCAACTGTCCTTGTCATTTAAGGCAAACTGTCTTTCTGAAGATCATGTTTTGTTTCATAAATTCTGTCAATATTAAGTAACATAAACTGTTTGATAACATATGGTAAATCTATTATCCGATGACACTGAATCTACGATTAATGCGTACAAGACAGTACGAATTATTGTTGACTTATTCCGCTTTATGAAGGCTTACAGTAAAATAGATTTTGGGAAGAACCCACGATTAGAGAATCATCTAACTTCTTTTTTGTACCGATATATTTTGTCTCTATAGTCTAGTACAGCTAAAATTGGTCAAAATACGTGGAATGACACGAAGTCACTATCATGCTTGGGCATGAAAAATGAATCATCACAGTGAAGCAAGAATTATTGTGGCTCCAAGGAGGAACGTATGTCAAATCGCAGTGATTAGAATTACGACCATGCTTATCAACTACAAGAATAACCAAGATCAACAACCAATTTAAAAACTACACTAGAAGCTGCAACGATTTGTTTTCGTTTAAACATCTCAGTATATGGGCAGCAAATAACAGAATAATATCTGAAATGTGTGGATACAAATAAACATCACATTTCTATATAGCATAACCTTCAATAAATTGTGACAATTTCTGGATCATTATACAAAAATTCTGCAAAAAAAAAAAAAAAAAAAAAAAAACTCAGCCTGACTTGTAGTTTTCAATGTTTTAGCATATTTCCCTAATAGCAAGCTCTCTTTTAAAAATGGCTGACAATATTTAAACACATGTTAATTTTGTAGAATTATCTCATTTCGTCAATTAGAATTAGTAAATCAGAAAACAGTAGCAAGTCGATTTTGAAAAGATTTCCAACTCGACTTGGCTTGATATGACAAATGAGAAATGTCTTCACTGATTGGTCATAGCAATAGGTCCTTTGTTCAGTGACAAAAGATATTCAAACTGACAAATGCCATGTTATTTTAATGCTAAAAGGCACAACATGGGGACTTATTTCTACAATGCTGATTGATTACTCAATGTTCACATAATACCTGGTAACAACGTTTGACATAACTTAACAACAAACACCAGCCTACAACAGAATAAAAGAATTTTTCGATAAATGTACCACAACAATTATGCAGGCACTACTACACTAAAATCAAAGAAAATGTAGCAATTGAAGAAAATATGCACCAAGTACAAAGCACAACAAATTATTTGACAAATAAACAGAACTAAAGTCAAACAAAAATTAATCACCGAAATCGTGTAAAGTAAAAAACAAAAGAACAAAAGTTAAAAAAAAAAAATCTAATAAAATCCACACCATATGTAAAATACAACAATGCAACTCGGCCTAGTGTGGAACTTGTTTTTACCAACTACGTGCAGACATCAGAATTATTTTTAACTTTCACAAATAAATATTTTCTCTGCATTTCTCGTATAGCCTTCGTGAATTACACCTCCATTTATTCTGTCTCACAATTCCTTAAGTCTTGTGTGGTCACAAATCACTTTGTGTAAGACTTTCACAAACGGCAACATGGGATTCTTTCCAGTACCGGTACAGTTTTTCACTTCAATGTCCAATGCCAACGTCATTACATTTAAAAAGTAACATGTGACAATACCTTTCGAAGAAAACTTTACCGGACAACAGTGCAATAGTGTTATAGCGCAATCACAGACACGGGCAGAATCCAGTCTTGGGCTTAGGATTAATTTCTGTTGATTCTATTGTCTTTATCGCGTCACCATCAGTTTCTACGCCCGCTGAAGGTTGCTTAGTTATCACTTCCTCAGAATTAGTCTTGTTATTGACCTTCTCAGAACCTGTTTTGTTTCCCTCTTCAGACTCTGATCCATTGGCCTCTTCCGCTTCTTTCTCAGCTTCGGGATGTTCTGCTATGTCTCCTTCCTTCTCAGGAGCCTCTACGATCTTTTCCTGTACTTCTAAAGAAGTTTCGCGGGACCTATCCTTGACTGACTTCCTCCATTTACCCTTGAATCTTTTGACCTCTGTCTTTTCCCCGTCAATTGCTTCTCCACGACTTTCAGCCGATTCGGTTCTGGTCATGGACTTCTTGGAGAGCTGACGAACTAAAGCCGCCGCTTGCGCCACCTTGGTTGGATCCTTCTCTTCTAAGCCTTCCTCTGGTTCATCTTCATCGACGTTTTCCCTTTCCGGATCATCATCACCTAACACAGCATCGTGACTTGCCGTTTCAACGCCATCTTCGTTTTCATTCACTTCTTCACTGTCCGTCCTTTTGTCATCAATGTTTCCATGGTCGTTGTTATCGGTGTCTTTCGTACCAGCCTTTTCCTTCTCCAGGGATTGCTCTGACAAACGTTTTATTATCTGCGTGGCCTTTACTACTTTAGATATGTCCCCTGAAGTAGGTTTTCCGCTCTTTTCATCGTTAGTTCCTTCGTCTATGGATGGTGAGTTAGATGACGCCATCATGGCGGTTTTTGACAATTGTCTTATCAATTTGGCTGCCTTGGTAGCTTTTGCCAAAACATCGCTTTCTGCTGACATCGTTCCCTCCTCAGAGTTATCATATTTTGCTGTATCACCTTCATTCTCAACCTTATTCCCGGATTCTATTGACTGTTTTGAAAGACTTCTCACAAAAGAAGCCGCCGTTGCAACTTTGGCCAATTCTTTCGCAGAGTCAGTACTGCCTTGTTTCATAAGTTTATTATTCCCGTTATCATTGTCCGTGGTTGGTACGTTTTTGAGAGAACTTTGTGATAGGTTCTTGATTAGTTTAGCCGCAGCTATAACTCTTGATACATCGGGACTATTATTATTTCCATGTACTTGTGGTTCTATGCTGTTATCCCCCATTTTGTTGCTATTTTCGTCCATATTTTAACTTTAAAATGTTTGCATTGCACTTTCCACCTGAAAATGCGAAAGCAGTTGTTTACTTATCAACAACAGTAACCTTAGTTGTACGGAATAACGGATTTGTGATCAAATGAAAAGCCACTGAAAGATCTGCTTTTAATAAATGGAACTCACCTGTTGATGATAGAGATACTTAGATGCTTCTTACTAAAAGCTCAACACTTTAATTCATCCTAAATGTTCCAGCGGCGCTGACCAACACAACTCTATATTCCATTAATTAGAAGTATTCTACGTATGGGAGTCAAGTGCAGAGTGACGTGTATTTGTACAAACAGCTTCTTCGCATAGCCAGGCGTAGTACATTGGGTGTGTCTCGCGGCAGACATAATGACTTCATAGCTGCAGACTCCAGCAAGTCATCTACTGCTAATGAGGTGGGGACTTTTGGATCACATGCAATTTTTTGTACTCGCCATTTAAAATGATCATACCTTTGAAAGGGGATAACATCGTCAAAAGTACAGGTTTTAAAATATAAGACCACAAAGTTTTCGTCACATGCAAAGCCCCTGAGAGCAAACATGACAAAACTTGAGTTAATGGAACTTAAAAGGAAACAAACAAAAACAACAACAGAATATTTCACCCATAACAACTGATCCTGGTTAAAAAAGACTGGAAAACGATTCAGTTCACAACCAGCCGACAGTCCTTTCATTCATTTCTGATATATCTATCTAATGTCATCGTCAGTACCGGAAACAACAACTTTTGCTTCGTAATTACGGTTGTCGTTGATAACAATGACCAAATGACTTCTAATTTGTTTCCGTTCTGATCCTTTGTTACATTGGATGACCCTTGTAACACGAAACCCATTAATTCTAGTTACAACAAGTTAGCCTTTCTACAAATCCACTGTTGGCTCATCTTAACCGAATCGGTTTGTATCTTAAAAGCAGAATAATTAAAGTCCCGTGTGGATATCAACCAATCTTAACCTATTATTTTATGGACAGAATTACAGCAAAGTTGTTTTTCCTACATTAAACTCTCTTCTAAGTTAGATTAAGGAAAAGAGACAAATAGTTCATGTTTTAGTTTTCATGGTGGTAACAACCTACAATGATGTTGTTGACATCTCCACAATGTGTCTAACAAGTGAATTTGCTTTGACTATTTTGCGTCTTAACCTACGGTTATTTTTTTAACGAACTTCAAAAGCTATGTTGATTGAAAAAATGAAAAATTTAACACCCACAACATAACGTCATAATTAAAACACACTCTGTAAACAGCCAGAACAACGATTCTTTGGTATTCGCGGAATGGTTCAAACACTGATTTATACGCCCACAAAGATGCTGCACTTGCAACAAATACACAAAAAGAAGCTTTTTTCTCAGATTCTCTTGAAACAGGAGAACCATACGCCAGAGAGACAATTGGCCAAATCGATACTGAGGCCACACAGATTAGCTTATGCAATCTCGTTTCTTCAAGTCATCATCGCCGTTGTGAATTTCGCAAGTTTGGAAGGTATTGTGAATACCAAAGGTTTTTGACACCGGTATCTCGTTCGAAAACAGTACCATTTTGAGGAAGCGTATTATTTTTCGCGTGCTGTGTATGTAGAACCGTGCAAATTGCTGAAACAATAAGCGTAGAACTAAATTGGTGGAGAATCCCGATGATGAACCTTCAGCACCAGGGGCTAATTAATAATCTTCTTGTTGTTTTCTTCAGCAGCTTTGACTCGATGACATGCAAGACACATGCCACACCATAAAGATGTTTTGTTCATGTTTTCTATGTGTCACATCATAAAGATGGTTTGTTCATGTTTTCTTCTCCGTTACTATTTTTCAAGATAATTTTATAAGCGCTTTCCAAAGTTTTTAAACAATTTTACAGTCCCAGAAGAGAAGAAAAACTTTACTCTGTGTGGCCTGTATTTTTTTGCGAGATTTTACACTGAAAAGTCTCAAGTTTGGTTGAATTTGTCAATTTAAAAGGGATTAACAAATATGATTGCCAAGTCATCAGGGTCAATTTTGCATTTTAAATCAGCCTTCCATTGTAACTGTTTCATCAGGGGCGTACAAGAATTTTCAATCATTTTCCTATATAATTATGGAGATGGTATGTAAGCTTTCTCTTTTCCCGTTTGTATATTTGGACAGACTCCACCTCCCTTGATTGTATTAACCAAGATTTTGGGATCCCAGTTTCGATGGATTAAAAGTTATTAAGTCAACCTTTCCTTAACCTCCATTGGAACTTCATCAAATGTGTAAAATTAACCCTTTGCATCCACTAAATTTGTTGTGTAGTCTGTGTTTGAGTCAGTCTAACTTTTTTGAAGAAAGGGTTTGCCCGCTCTGAGATGCCTACCTCCTCGGGGGAATTTCAAAGAAGGTGTATTTCAAAGTTCTTTGCTTCAAGTTTTCCAAATATCAAAAACTATTCTGGACTTATTTTGATCAAGCATTCTCACATGTTTATTCACTGTCCAAACACGATGCGAATTTAGAGGGCGATTTCTATTCGCAAAAAGTAAAACCAGCCTTATTATAGTCTTGAATTAATTAGAATATTTGATTCTATGTGAGATGTTGTCACATACAAAATCTAAAATTAATCTTTTCAATTCCCGAAAGAAAGCAGCTGTTGGTGCAGGCAGGACTGCGATTTGATAGAGGATCGAGTCAAGTTGATATTCGTTATTTTACCCGTTTGTCTTGTGGACCATACTTGTAGATCTAGTAGATTTTTAAAAAAATTCCTAATCATCTTAAAAATTCCTCTTTTACATTAACTTGTGATTTGGATGAAAGAAGATCACAAATATAGGTTCTTCAAAAAACTACTTCCCAAGAAGAACTGATTCAAGTTAAAAGTATGAGACGAATTGTCACTGTTATATAACACAGTGAACCCGTGGAAATGTGTAGGATTCGTTAGTTGATAAGAGGCGTTCGTACGAAAAGTCCAGTTAGGGTGTGGCTGGGCATGTCGCAATATTTTTCGTACTGTAATTCAGCCTCTGTAAACAGCTGATTCCTGTTGATTAATGTCAATTTTGTTACAAAACATGTTCATTTTTTGTAACATGGGCGTTGTTACGATGTTCTGTAGGCATTTCGTTACCGACCACGTATGGTGTACGAGGGAAGGTAATGTTTTCAGAGATGTCTATCCATCTGTCTGCAAGGGGGAGACATCCTGCCCCGGCCCTGCCTGGGTAAGGGGCGGGGTATGTCCAGTCCAGAACCTGCCGGGGGAGGTGACGGTACCTTTACCAGGTGATCCTAACTCCTCCCCCCGTTGGGTCTGGTCTGGGGGGGGGAGGGGAGGGGTAGGGTCACCTGATCAGGGTACCCCTCCCCTCTCCCCTGGACCTAACTGGGGAGGGGGAGGGGTGGGATCATCTGGTCTAGCATGGTAAGGATGGGGGACCGTGGTCGGTATTGTCTCGTAATGTTAATAGGAGGGTGTCTTGTTTCACATCTGACGACCTCTAAAGTTAAGGCGCGGCACCAGTCGTAATTAAATATCACGCGTATTTCAGTCGCGCTTGGGACAGACAAAGATAAACTCTTTGAACTAATACTATGAAAACTTTTCTGCAGGTGAACTAATCCTCAGGACCTGAACCTCGGAGGAACGTCTTAATAGACGAACATGGGTATTCTCATTACTCGAATAATGGTTACTTAGAATTGGTATTGATGAATGAGAGAATAATTATATGATTAAAAAAGTTATTGTCCAGGTAAAAATGACAACATAAAAGTGCAAAATTTTTTCACTTGCGAGGATTTACGTGTAAATGTTGTTACACATAACCTTTTATTTATGTTAATAATTAAATAATGGTGGGAGTTCCCCTCGCAAAATGTCTGTTTCATTTCTCAAGGTGGGTCTTCTGAAACCAGAACCAAGGCGTTTCCCTCGTAATGGCACCAGGTTCATGTGTTAACATTGTACACGAGGCAACCAGCTTTTTAGGTTCAATCATGTGACAAATAGTGTGCACTGCATCATCAATTCCACTTGACTTTATTTCCTTCTTCATTGGCTCCACTCGTGTGTTGCGATACTACTAATTATCAGATGTGTCTGGAACAATACTTCGCAGATGTATTGATATCCTATGTCTTCCGACCCGGAACTTGATGCACGAGATTGATGTGTGATCCTGTAGTTATTCCTCTTTCACTTTCGGCGTCGTGTGGAACAGCTTTTCCGGTGAACAGCAATAACTCTTGAGTACAACTGCCAGTAAAATCACTGACACCATTCTACCTTCAGTTTTATTTTCTTCATATAAAAAAGCAACCAGTATAACTAGTGACCACGTTGCGTTGGATTAAACAAAAAAGGATGCGAGCGAGAAGGGATTTGGGACACCAGCATAGCGTCCATCAACACCTTCCTTAGCCTTAATGGTGACGTGATCATACCTATGGCATGCGTGCATAATGAAGCTGTTATTTTATGCTTTGAACCAAAGAACGTACGTTAAATAATTTAAACCCAATGGGATGTTTTGATCACTAGATCACAAAATATTCAGACAAATTACATTAAGCCCATATTTTTTCTGCTGAGGTAGGCACACCCTAGTCGTAAAGTATTCTGTGAAGACCAATATACCAACAGATTTACAGTACTTTGGTACCACGCTTTATGGTATGATCAATACGTTCTTAAACAAATTACACACATGAAAAAGTATGCACTTCGAATGAAACATATCGTTAAATGTATTGAATTGAACTTCTTACGTGAATATATATTTCCCCTGAACACATTAAAAAATAAAACCTTTATCTTCTGCAAACAAAGAATCGCGCAAAAGCTTTCTAAACGTTTGTCTAAACGTTTTTTTTTTCTTTTTTGGTGTAAAACTGCAGGTGCAGGTGGTTTTAAAGCCTAAATATTAAGGTCGCATCGCGTGTTTAAAACCAGTAACGCGATATGCTAAAGGTAGCTGACCGGAAGTGTTTACTGCGAAAGACGCCGGAAGTTGTTTCTTGTGCATCCGGAAGTTTTACTGTACATGATTTCAATTTACTGGGCTTTAAGAAACTTACTTGGATAATCCGCCGGAGTGGGTACGCTTGGTTTGGCTCGTGGTTTTGGAGCGGTAGCTGGAGGACTCTTACTCGGACTGTTCAGGTCTCTGTCCTCCGCGGAGTTGTAAACTTCTGTCTGACCAGAAACGGAATCGTCTCCACTCCCTGTTGAACTACCTACAGTGCCAATTAATGAAACAGGTCGCAAATTTAATGATGATGATGACAATCTATGGTGAGATTACGCACAAAAAATCATAAACTAGTGAGTAAAAAGTAAACTTTCCGATAGGTATGTTGATAGCATTCTCATCAGATCGATCAACCATCAGTGATACTAAAGATCAATGCACATTATTTATGATCTTATTTTATGATGTACTTTGCGTTGAAAACATGTCTGTAGATAATATTGCAGCGACTAAAGTGCACACTATTCTGAAGAAGAGGGTCTTCTGTAGCAACCAAATAATGCATTGGTTAAGGAAAATATCAGCCAATTACAGTGGATGAACAGAAGGTATGTGTGAACTGAGTGCTTGTATTTTGAACAGGACAAGGGGTTCATCAAAAATACAGGAATATCCAAAGGAAAAGTCATGACATTTCCCTGTGCGAGAATACCCCTGATTGTAACTGTGTATAAACATATTTGGTGTCAGTTCGTTTGCAAGTGAACGTGAGCTCATTTGATCAAAATGTCATTGAGAGTATCATCAGAAGTATCATCCAAAATCAGATGTTGGTTACTGTAAAGTATTTAGACATATTTATCATTAGTGATTTGAAAGCATCCATTAAGATTTTTCTGTGAAACTCAGAAGATCCAAATTTAAATATTATTTGCCAGAATATCCAAATATATATTTGAATTACCCATGTTTGATTATTAGAAGTATCACCTACAACCTTTTCACAAAAATTGAAGTCATTATCTTTAAAACTGTAGTCAGGAGCTTTGTCTACGGACAATGATGACTATGATCACAACAACAGTAACAATAGGTAAATCACAAGAAACTCCCCCAGCGTGAACGCAAGAGGCATATCGCCCGCCACATAGCAAACCTATCCTGGGGACTTATGTCCCCCCAAGGAAATTTAAAGAAAAAAAATTGAAAAAAAAATTGAAAGGGAAAAAATTTTAAAAAAAAAATTGAAAAAAATTTTTTATGGGGGGTACCCCCACCCCCTGGGACCACCCCCCCCCCCGCCAGTTGAGGGACTGAGTACCCCCCCCCCCGGCTGTGGGACTGAGTACCCCCTCTGTGGACGGAAAGAAACCTGTGAAAACATTACCTTCCCCATTCCTTCGGAATGCGGGCGGTAATTATTGAATTGGCTCACCATTATAGAGGACCGAAAACGGTATCGTATGGATTTGTGAAATGGATAATTGCATTTTGAGGTTGTTGGGTGGGGTGGGTGCATGCTTGTATCGAATCAGGTTATGAGGGTGATCGCTTTGAGATCATACCCCTGTTTGGATGTCTGATTTTATAGCCGAGTGGACTACTTCTCAGGCGGATGCCACTCTGTATTTGGTCTATTAATGCTGTGTGCGCTCCACTTGATTTCTCTGGCTTTGTAGGTTTTTCTGTAAAGCAATTTACGGTATAATACAAGATTATTGTACTAAATTACATTATCCTAATTGTTACCAGAATGTCTATACAGATAATTTTTGTTTGTGGTGATGTTGCAAACGACTCCCCAACGTACCTTTGTCCTTTATTTATTCTTTTAAAGAAACAAGCATCGAATCAAAAGGTAAAATAAAGAAACAAATACTTGGCCACAAAGTATATTCCACTAAATTATGTAGTAACTTTTAAAAAGAACAATAATCCATAAAGTACGGATTGTCCTTTCCATAGGAAATTAAATAAATAATAAAAATCTCCATGCATCGACTTCAAACGTGATAAAATGACGGAGTCACACCTTTAAATGCACTTCATAAATCTATATTTTAGATCTGAAACTTTCAACTCCTCGCAGTGTCTCGGTAATATCAAGAATTTATGATCAATTGACGGCACATGGGCAATAAAAGATATCCAAATGTTTCCTAGTGATCGGATATATAGATTTGCTATTCACCACCAAAGAACTTTACAGAATTAAAAAATATCCTGGTGCGACAGCATTAAATAACAGGCACATACTCCAGGAAAGCTTTATTTGGTCAGTGAAATATTTGATAGAAGTCATTAAGTTATATTTGGCCAATGCCATGGCCGATTTACTTGTAAACGTCACGCCTTTCCATGACTTAAACATCTAAGTTTGCCAGGGTTTGTTCCAGGATTTTGTGTACAACAAAAATTTTCACAATGGTTCATTCACTGGAACGTAAAGGAAAAGAAGTTCGCAGATGCCTCTGAAACAACAAGGCTCTGATCTACGGTACACAAGTAAAATTACTATGTCAACAAACAAAAGAAAATTTTACCATAAAACGTCATGATGTGGCCTACACGTAGCATACCATATTTTATGTTTGGTACGTCACGAAATGATCACATCTATCTTAAGTTTATCCACCAAAAATACATCTATAAATCCAAGCATTATCTTTCTTTTTTGCCAGCATAAAAGGCATCCGTTGTTTACCAAGTACACCAAAGGTTATGCCGCCATCTGACTCCTTTTTTTACTTGTCACTCACGTTAATTAACAAAGCACGGTAATGTTTGTTTGCAAAATGTTACCAAGATAGGTGCATGATTTAAGTTACCCTTTGGTCAGAAGCCACACTAAATTCGCGCAGAATTGTGGAGCAGGTAGGATTTCAGATTGAGTTTACAAGGTAACCTTTGCCCTGAACACGACGAAAAAAAATCGCTATGGCAACATTCTCATTTCACACTGGTGGGTGTTTAAACTCAAATTAGCCAAATATTCTGTTTACCAAACACATATGGATCAATAGTTCTTCAAAGAGCGGCGAAGCGCATTGCTCTTGAAATAACCGTTTTGGTGTCCTTCAAATAAATATTAAGCATTTTGAAATCCATTACGACAAAATGAATTTCTCGTTCCATCAAATTTTAATCGTACTTACGTATTTTCATCTTATGGTGATTCATCTATTATGCTAAGCTTTCTTTCCTTTTTCTAGTAAACATTTATTTTTCTTTTGTTATTCCCTTGCCTGTGATGAAAATATTCTATTACGTTCGCATTTGCGTGCACTATCAAACAAGGTGAAGTATTATGCTTGACCCACCCATACCATTATAACTATCATATAATTAAACGGGTGTTGTCACAGGCCATTAACAGTCCTTCAAACACAAGAAGTTGACATTGCGTAAACTTCCCTTTAGTTTTGTTTTTGCAACATACTTCTCGATCTCCCCAGAAATCTGTGAGTATGATTAATAACGTTACAGATGTCCAGAAATGTGACTCAACATGACCTGACTGATCGCCCACATCGTCCTTTGTATCCATTTACGTTCCTTTTACCAAAATTGGTCTATATGTACTTGTAATTTCGATTCCTTGCTTAAATTAGAGTTTGTCTACCTTTTTATTGCTTTCACTTGAACGAAAATGATTCACTCACTGAAGTACTCAAAATCATTGCTAGTAATCCCAGCCGGGACCTGCGAAAAGTTTTCAGCAAATTTCTGACTAATTTTACTGCACCAATAAAATATATTGAATCATGCGCTACAAATGATACTCCATTATGACTTTATATGTTTTTATCCTTTACCTGTTGTTTCCTTACCATATAAGTATATTGTGTGCACATACAATCGAGCCATAATAATCCAAATAACAGTATGAAAACAGCTCGAAAGCCTGCATCCTACTTACTGGTTTTACAAGTAGCTGCTTACTTGGGATTAAAACCTGTCACTCTGTAATTTTTTAATTTGCACAAATTCAAATCACATCGAACATAAATCAATCTTGTTCCACTTAGGTGCACACAGAACCGCTCCATAATTTTCATTACAGATGCTGAGAGATATAAACAATACAGTGACATGAAATTACAAATATTTGCAAACGCATAGACCTAGTTGGTATATACATTTAACATTGGTTGGTTTCAGATGGTGGTGATAATTCCCTACCAACCATCTGTCACTTCAATGTACCATCATTCACTTGCATACTTAAACCTTGCAAATACTGAATGAGTATAGGGATTCCATCGTTGATTTCACCCAACGCTGGCCAAAAGTGTTACAAGATACACTTTCAAATATAATTTTTTACAGAGTTCAACTGACCGCAGATGTTTTGCAACAGAAACTGCTTGACACAAAGCTGGCTGGTTAGCCGACAGTTAACATGTCGTGTCGGCATGAATGGGTCTGAAAGAGCGACTCAGACAGCCCCTTGGGTTTAAACTCAATACAAACCTGCAGACACGGACATGTAAAATGCAAATCTACCTCCATCTCAAAATCACCACTTTATTTCCACATTAAGGATTTGTCGATTTTCCAAGCTATAAAAACTCTTAGTCTAAAATACATGGCCACAAATTTACCTTAATTCACATTTGTGTATTCGCTCAATTAATTAGAATTTTCAGGCTTAGCAGATACATATAAATGCTGTCATTGAGGTCTTGGGGGTTTTGCTCAACTGCTGCATTTTGCTAAGGTTTCTCACTGCAGCGTTCAGCCGTGTTGAAAGCATGCCCAAACAAAGACTGAAGGCAAAAGCTCCAGCTTTTTATTCAGCAGAACATCCTCATCAATTAGTTTGCGCAGACATGCACATTCTGTGAGCAAGAGGAAAACAAAGCCAATATGCCTGACCTCTGATCGATTATTTTCACCCTGCCATTTAAGTACTAGGAATTAACAGCGATACTGAATTCTTTCTCATTGGTGGCTCGTTAGAGTCACCTTAGTGGTTGATTGACGGTTTTTGCCCCTAAATTTTGGGCCCATGGTGGGGACCTACAAAGGCCTTTTGTCACTTAGTGACTGTACATGGGATGATGGTTCTATTTGCAGGTGGTGGGGATACCTAACCATTATATGTTGTAATCGAATTTTTTGTTGTTACAGGTGGTGGTGACCCTAAAACCTAGTATACAATATGCTTTGCTCCCCTTCACCCCCTTCACTTCCCTTCACCTCCCCCCAGGGAGCAAAGGGAGCGAACGAACCACCTGGTGAAACTTTTTTCACAACCGAATGTTTATAATTAGCCATGCTTCTGAGGACAACAGTGTTTATATAGGGACCCTCAGCGGGTCCCTCGGAGAGAGTTAACTCACTGGTACACAATAGTAGTGGCATACAATACAACAGTGAACTGGGGTGTCAGTTTGTCATGGAATATTACCTCAATTGGCCTTGTTTTCATCCTTCTGTCTATTTGTGATGATATTTACAACAACCTGATAGTACGCACCCTGCGAGAATTAATGTCTCGAGATCAACAGGTATAAAAGGGAATGTCAAAGTAACCTAGTATATGACCATAATCATGCTGTTTCAGTGTTTGTATGTACCACATTTGTAAACAATCTGCTGCATTCATAACCCACTTATGGTATTACCAGTCGTATCATCTCTGTACTTTTTGTCGTACATCCGTACTTGATAACTTGTTTGATGAATTCGTCTGGAAACACCGTTGCCAGTCTGACCCGGACCACTAGCCAATCTTCTTCACTTAGGTGATCATTAAATAGCAAAATTACTAATTGCACTCGAAAACAGGGCGTAGTATTTGGTGAATGATGAATATCAGTTTTGCTCAAATCGTGATCATGGATTGATAACAGGTTCGCGAAGAGTTTCCTTTGCCTGGGATAAATGCCAAATAATCAGAAATGCAGATCGAAATGCGTGCATGACCCAAATATGCTCTTTTGTATCACCATTGCCAAATTAACTGATACGGAAAAATTTGACTTCAGTGCTTTTGAAATTTACAAGAAGTTCATCAGTGCGTGCACATCTCAAATAGTATGTCGAGAAATTGATTCAGTGATGAAATTGCCTTTTGTTAGAATTATCACAATTTGTGTTTATTAGTGGAAATGACATTGAGACGAATCGGATAAAAGTAAAAGCGAGATCATCGGAACATAAACTAAATGTATTTGAAATGATGCCAGCCCATGATATAATATATATATTCCCTAAACCTGAGCAACTTCCTTGGTTGGTTTAAAGGCTTGTGTAAACGCTCAAAGACCAGGCAAACCGCTCTATGGCGTTTAATACCATGTCTGAACTGATACAGGGATCCAAGCCCTTCCTGGATTGTCACTGGTACCAACAAGATGTAACAAAACAAGAAACTAGTGAAA
>JBCAUG010143754.1:0-20677 GCA_038406175.1 Haplosyllis leylae | reverse complement strand
GATTTTGAAACCCTCGATGTCAATTTTGTACAAAAATGCCAGAAATGTCAGATTTGTATTATTTAGGAAAAACTCGTCTGAAGACATTAGGAGCCAAACTAAGCTATGACATCAAGTTTAATTAAATACTGCAATCACATTTTTATTTACCTCTTGAGTTAATTAATTTTGATGAATTGGCTGACAGAAGCATTTTGGAAATATCACTGCTTCTCCGTTTTTTTTTTCAACAAGAATTCTCGTCTGGATTTTAAAATATTGCCCTTATTTAACGCCAAAAACCCCCCAAACAACGTGATAACAGCCAACTATTCAACTGAACACACAGTGTTTGTTCATCTTGATTGCACAAGATGTACTTCCTTCCCAAAGCAAAAGCCTTAACCGAACACAGACTGATGCGTGTGCATGTGTAATGTACGCATTTAACATAATTTCTTTCCCTTTCATCTTTCCGTTTTCATGTCGTTTTGTCTCAGTTCTTTGCCGCCTTAACGTTTATGTTTGATCTGTCGGTGACTCGAAGACAAAGCAGCAGATGGATCATATTTCCCATGTACAACTTGTCTAGTACGATCAAGTTTTAGCCTTTTGTCTTAGTTTCCGTTTCTAACGTTAAATGTTCTTTTTTGTGATGCAAAGAAATAAAATTACGTACTTTTAGACTTGGTTGTTTTGTTCCACTTGGCATAAAACACAGAGGAAAAAGTTCGTTTGAAGAAGTTAAAATTACGTTAACATTCTCAAGTATTCCGAAGTTCTATTAGATCGGGATAGAAATAATTTCTTACGCTATTGCTTCATAAGAATTCATTGACATGCGGAGTAAAATTGAAACGAAAATTTGAAACGTGTCCAAAATTAAACAAAAATTGAATTGCAAGAAAATGGTATGGAAATTTTGATTTACAGGTCTAAGGTCTTTGAAACAGTGAGGAATAATAGAAAAAACGTTTTCGCCTATTTATAAAGATGAAGTAATCGTTAATTAATGCTCCATTCTAATTTAACATGAATCTGAAAACTAAAATATGGAATCATCCAATTCTCTCAGTTAACATCAAGAAATTGTTATGCTGATGAGTAGTATTAATTTTTGGAGGTGAACACAGAGGCAAAATTTGTGCTATGGAAAAAGACCTACATCTTAGTTATAAATTTATTTCACCAGTTGATATTTAATTGCAGCGTTGTTAATAAACTGATTCTGTTAAATACTAATAAATGATTCTGCCAACAAAGCAATTTTATATCACATGCGCGCGAATAATCTTTTTGAACATCTTGAATTAGGTTTACAAATGTATTTTTGTAGTTCGGCATATATATCTGAACAAATTTTAATTTAAAATTTAACAAGTAAAATATGATCATCTTATAAATAGAAATTTGAGCTAAATGTTCCTGATATTTACACATATTTGGCGGATGTTCTTTTCGTTCTTTCTGTACTAAAAATATCTGAAGAAAAGTAACCAAAACATAGTGTGTTTCTACAGCATAATGGCAGTATCGTAGCTGTGGGGGTGTACTAAACATTTAACTCACACTGAATTTATAAACTATCCTCTGTTACTTTGGTTGGAACAACTCTATTTCTTTGTTTCACGTTTGGATACTCAACTGGACACTAATAGTCAAGATGTTAAGCAGACAACTTAGCGCAGTTAGAAAGGCATCAGAGTAGATTACAAGAGGTTCTACGTTCTATCCATACTGCAGATATTTTTTTGCTGAATTCATTTTGCTCTTCCCCGTGTAAGCCATTGTTGGTACCGTTGCAGGCGTTATAATTTTAGGAAAACCCTAGAGCAAACCACGTTCAACGTTTGGTTTTCAGTTTGAATCTTTGAGAGCTTTACAAAGTCATGCCCTACTGATTCTAGATATGATCCAAGCACAAACAAAGTTCAGTTCATAAACCTTCTGAACACATGTCTGGTTAGCAGAGTTAGCTAAATGATCTGAGTACAAAAGTCAATTGGTACAGCAACAAACCACAACACCACCACTTGGCAACTTAGCTCACAGAGCAAGGCATTAGACTGGTATGTCAGAGGTCCCAGGTTCAATACTCACTGGAGGCAATTTTGTTTCATGAACTCTTCATTGTGCTAGCTTTACATAATGCCAAAATGGCCAACTAGTACATTTCAAAAAAAACTCTGATGGTTTGCAGTCGCCTTTTCGTCACTGACCATGCATGCGATTTCATGCAATTAAACGTATTAATATTTCTTGTTTAAAAATTTCATAAAATTACAGATAAATATGCTTAAATATTATTTGGATACAATAGGAAGCTACAAACAACTAAACATCTGAGGACACCCATCCAGGAACCAGAGGAATATGGATAGAACAGATGCAATTAAAGCTCTTCACCAACACACGCAACAACAATATATGCGCTGCTTTTAATTTAACGTACAATGTATAATTGTTTCACAACATATAAGACAACATGGCATTATAGTTATTGGTTTTTACTGCTATCTTTTTCAATTTAAGTTTCAAAAGCAAGAACTGTACGAGTACAACAACTGAGGACGGAACATCAGATTAGGTACACTGTAATACTGGTCAAGTTTGTTCTGCATGGAAGTGAGCAAATTTCGCAAAAATATTCCGTTGGCTACTGCATATGGTCTGCATAAGACAGAATATGTTCTTTACCGAAATTGTTTCATTTGAATTATTTAGATTTACATATTTTTTCTAGACTTTTTATCGTATTAGCCACAGGTGATCCTCCTGAAAACGTTACGCGTGTTCCCACCTAATATGGAAAATGTGTTATAAATTTTTTTAATTGGAAATTTTCCAAGTTCCAGGTGTCTTGCTCTTTATTCTTGACTTACTAGACATTGTTGTTGCTAGTTGCTATTGCTGGTGCTGTTAATGTTGATGGGCTTGTGATCTGTATAGTATTTAAATTTTTGCTCAAGGTACTTTTTGCTGCTGTTGATTATAATAGACAACTATTAAAATAGATTGCAGGGTATATAAACACTGATATATTGATTGTTGTTTCTACCAATGCTAGTCTGATGTAGATTGTACACTAGACACTGTTGTTGATATTGTTGCTGTTCTTGCTGTTGTTGTCAGTGCTATTCATATTTGGACTGTATGGTGGACACAGAGGACATGGTTGTTGTGTCTCTCTCCCGTCCTTTGCTACTGGCATTATAACGTCTCACAAAAGTGTACGCCACAAAATTAAATACTCCTCCAAGATTAGTGAAAGTTACAACCAGATTTACCTGAAATAATCAACAGTTAAATTCTTTGAAAATCACTTAACCACCCATCCATGCGGGAAATGGAAAAATGAACCAAATTAACTTTTAAATTTGGGTTTGAACTTCAGACTTTGAAGTAATTCCATCGGGGTAGTAGTAAAAAATACATTAATCTGTTCGTTTTAAACATGAAGACAAGACGTTGGGTGAGCTCACCATGAGTCCTGTAGCTGTCCCGAAGAAACTCCATGCGCAGAAGATAATCCAGGCCCACCACTGAGCGATATAAGAGAGGATGAATAGCGTCAAAACCTGAGCCGTCTTCTGGTATTTCTTACGATCTTCTTTAGCCTTTTCTCCCTCGTTAAATCGGCTCATTCGCCGAGAGGTAATCTGAGAAAGACGTAAATTCCATGTAAAATTCTGCCTGAACACTGTCCGAAAAACTAAATCTACGCCAATTGTCTATCTAGTGCATTGGAGTGATCAAAAGTTTAGACACGGAGAAAAACGTTATTTTGCTGCAATTTTGCTCTTTAGAACAAAGGTCCGCATAAAATACTGAGGTTTTGGGAATCTATCAGCTATAACGAATATCTATTCTTAGGATGTTTGCTATCGTTAAGAGCTCAGTGTCAACGAAACCTTAGCCTAAAATGATTTTACTTACAAATACAAGGCTTAATGACTTTGATATGGGTTTATTCTTCACAAATTGACAAACATGTAAGATTATACATGAAAATAGAACAGAGACACTACCCAAAGCATCTCCAGTTGACCTGCAGCATGCAAAATGGCATGCAAATTTACCAGTTGGTAAATATTACACCAATTTATGCACCTCAAAAGGCCACAAAAATACAAGGGAAATTCGCAGCGATGGGACACAGTACCCCATTGTGACGTTTTGCCAGGAATCGGTGTGAAATGACTGCTGTATTTTCCCCAAGCATAAATAGGAAAAATATTTGTAACATGAAAGTATATTTACGATAATAAACAATAGATACAGTAAGAAACAAACTACACATAACCATAATTATTATAAGATGTAACAATAAAAGAAACTTCGTGATAAATACACAGTGCATCGTAAATACAGTGTTACTTCAAAACACGTTAAGATCTTGATATTTTATGATAAAGAGTTGCAGTTAACATCTGTGGTCCCCTCGCATATTGCGGTCCTCATACTTATTGTATGGTTTGTTGTCTCTTGACCAGTGGAACCTGTCATTTTGCTGTTTCTTTGGTTTGGTGGCTGATGAAGCCTTCTTCTTTTCAAATTTCTTGATCAATATTGTATCAACATATTTGATTGCTTTATCTATGGAGTCCCAGAACTTGTTGTACCCAGTAGCTGTCATATGTGGAGTGGTTCCCTCCACTACTAGGTTAGTGTCCTCGGGGTCCCAGATCTTTATCATCTCAATGACTGATACATCTGTGTGGAACTGTGCAATATATTCAAGAGCCTTTCCAAATCTGTCACCTTGTATGTTATTGTTAAAATTAACGTGAACTGGTGGTACAATCCAAACCCATTTAGGGTTAATGGTCTTGCATTTCAAAGGTAGGCGATCGATGTGGGTAGCTAAAATTCACTGGAACTGGGTCATCAGCCAATCCACAATTCGCTGGAATGTGAGAGATGCGCCGTCTTTGCAGAAATTTACGTAATGAACTATGTCATCATCGGGTACAAGCACTATATACTTTGGTAGATAAATGTCTTGCTCAATAGCACAGACCAAGAGATTCCTCAGCCTGCTGACTACGTTGGTGTCATTCGCCCCAAAACCATTACTGTAACATTTGGTCTCATAGTGCTCCTTCACATACCCATTGTAATCAGCTACGGGCCTCAGGTGGAAAAATCGGTTGTAAGAGTTGTGAACCACATGATCACCCAGAAACCAGACTTGCTCCGATCCACACAGGTAACCTGAAATTACATGCATAAGACTAATTAAATGCTTAGAAGACGTTGCTCGCGCCGGTTTTAACAGTGTTATATGCATATCACGGTCGTAAATATTTGTAAACTGTGCTGGACTTCCATTGACCAGCCTGTTTAATATAAGAAATTAAAAATTTCAATTTCAATAAATCTGAGGCACACCCGATCCTGAAAGAATGGGTATCATAAAGTGATGAGTCAAGATTGAGTATTTCCAGGAGGTCTCTGAGCAATTTATGGACCATGTGAGCATGCAAGGGTGATCCGTCTGCAAGTACAAAGAAAGGCTCATATGAACTATCAAAACCACCATGGGAGTTGAGGTAAGTGCGCATCAACTGAAAAGGACAGAAGAATCTATGCCTCCTGCCTATATTCTCACAGGAAGAAATGGTTATTTCCTGGGGTCTTGATTCTTTCCTGTGTGTTTTAGAAGAGTACAGGATGATGAGTATTTTGTTTCTGTTGCGGGCGATATGGACGTCTTTTGCTTTAACAGTATGTTCACCATCTGTGAGCTTGCCTACCCTCATTAGACCATAATAAGAGAGGCTGAAATAAGCTTTCCATAATAATTCAAGGTAGGGTTGATTGTCACCAAATTTTCTTTCAATTTCAAACAAAAGCAGTTCTAGTAGACCGAAGTTAATCGGTAGCCTGGTTTTCACACGATCATTTTTCAATCTGCAAGCCCGAGCAATGGAACTAAGCCATACAGCATTGTCATCCCAAGGATACCCATCCATCTTCAATACATGTTTTATTGCTGAGAAATATGATTTCAGAGTGCTGGACTGTACGTGTTGAGACTCAACAAGGTAAGCACCAAATAGTGCTACTCTATCTTCCCATTTTTGGGGACAGCGATCTAGCCTGATCAGAAACTTATTGAAAGTCCTCCAAACACAAAGGTAATTCTTGGCTGTAGATTGTCTGTTCTGCATGCTCTTCAAGCTATCTAGTATTTGGTTCATGTGATCACATGAAATTCGCGAAGAAACTGATGAGTTCGAAGATCCTTCTCTAGAACGCAGCTGTTCATATCTGGTATTACCTGCAATGGATAAAAGCTTGTTGTAATTTCAATTTATTTGAGCCAAAGCTTTGACACTGGGGTGAGCTCCTTTGGAAGAGGAGTTGGTTGTCGGTCCCATGACCTCTTGATGCTCCAGAATTTCTTAAATTTTAGCCTGGACAGGTAATCTGCGGCAAAATTTTCTGCACTTCTGAGGTGTTTGGCGAAAAGTGTGACGTTCTGAGTGAGGCAGTGCAGAACCAGTATCCTTATCAACACCATACAATTTTTGCAGCTCGAGGAAGATTTCATAATCATCTTGCACACACTCTCATTGTCACAGAATAAAATAACCCTTCTATTCTGAAACCGGTGTATCCAAAGCTTGACTGTCACAACCACTGCGTACAACTCAAGATATTCTATGCTGGGATTGGCTTCCTCAATGAAACCATTCCAGCTACCAAAAGTCCAGGAATTACCACATAGACCTCCAAAACCTCTTGAGCAGCCTCGCGATGCATCAGAGTACATGTTAATTTCCTTTGCATTGAGACTTGATGTGAAGTCTATGAACGGTCGGCAGAAAACAGAGGGATGCTGTAAAAATTGCAGCCAGGTTTCCAAGTCGCCTCTCATTTCTGCTTTAATTTTAATGTGATGATGAGGTTTGAGGTGTCCACTGTTAGAGGTGAAAGCATACAGCCTTCTTGTGAATGCCCTTCCCGGAACGATGCATCTACATATGAAGTTTAGAAATCCACACACCTTTTGAAGTTGAAGTAAGGTGATCTTCTTACTAGGGTTATTTAAAATGTTGTGAATCAAATGCATAGCTTTTCCAATTTTTGAAATTGGTATGGACACTACCTGTCTCACCGTGTCGTTCAAGAAAGCCAAGAACGTTAGTTGTGTCGTTCCCCAGTAGGTTTTGTCTAGGGACACAGGAAAATTTATTTCCTTACAAATGTCCAAAAATTGTTGCACCTGCCCATTGCACCAGGCTCGAATTGCAGCCACAAAAAAATAGTCATCCAGATAGTTAACCAGGTCGCTTTTCGTCTGGTATTTCAAGATGTGTGCTATTGCATTTGAGAAATTCTGAAAATGGTGGCAGCTAATGGAAGCCCCAAAAGGGAGGCACTTATCAATGAAAAAGTAAGTTTTGCCATCAAGAGGTGACTTTGCCTTCATGATAAGCCACCTACAATGCTGTTTCAAAATCCCTAAATTCCTAAAAGCTGCCTTCATATCAGATTTTGCAATTTTGCAATTCCTGCCCCCTTTCAGACATAACTTAATGGCTTCTGAGAAATCAGGGTACTTGATGGAACAGAGGTCTGGGGAGGTATTTTCATTTACTGATAAGCCCTTCCCCCTGGGATAAGAAAGGTGGAATATCAACCTTGTGTCGACCCCACCGTCTTTAGGAACCAAACCAATAGGTGATTGTATATATGTCTCATAAGGGATTTCCGTAAAAGGTCCCACGTATCTTTTACATTTGACCTCTTTCATGACTTTGTTCCATAAAATGGTTTGATTGCCAACACCTCTGATCTTCAGATTGGGTGCCGTAAGCTGTACTTCTTCGTTACCCGAATACCCAATCGAGAATCCCTCTTTGAAGCCTCTGACCAAATAGTCAGTTTGTTGAGGATCATATCCTGACCCTATTAGAAGTTCTTCAAGCTTGTCTGCATCCACAGGTGTCACAATGTTGTCCATATCAAAATTTTCATAATAGAGTATTTCCGATTCTACAATAAATCATAAACAATGAAAACCCAACAGTGTAGATTCAATAGCCAAACATTTGGGCAAAAACAATGCATATGTAGCCTTGAAGCTAAACAAAAATACTTGTCATAATTATAACTCCAACGCAGCTGGAATTACTTGCAGTGAACTCTAATTGAGTTTACTTTACTTTTTCTTGCTGCTCATGGGACTGCGCATTCTCTCGGACCTCTTGTTCGAATTCCGCTTGTTCTTCTTCCTGCAATTGAAAACCCCGTGGTTCAAACCACCACAATAAGTGCATCTGTGGTCCCATTTGCATGAGCCTCCATTCTTACACCTTTTCTTGTTATATTTCCAGCAACAATCGTCCCTCCAATCGGTCGATTTACCCCCACCCTGGGTCTGGGATTTATTGCTGTTACCAAACAAATTGTGCTTGTTACCAATCGGTTCACACATGGCAAGATTCCATGCCTGAGTGTAAGTTTTTGCCCAACTCCTTTTAGGATTAAAGGCCATGAGTTGTCTGAAAGTGTAATCATAATATGCAACATTGTCCCAGACCCAGGATAAGGAAGTGGTGTGAATAATGTGTACATATTGCCATATCTCAGCTGATCTATGTGGATTGGCTCTACAATATATAGCTGCGTACACCCGAAATGCCTGATCCCATTTTCGGATGCTAGAAATACCCTTGTCACTACTTGCAGGAGATGTGGTTAGGAACCTCTCACCTGACTCCTCAACTATTCTAATTCTGCTGTCCTCTTCCTTCTTAAAGCCAAACTTACCCCCATGAGGTCCCTTCGGAGGCAGCAGCTTCTCCAAATCAACATAGTCCCCACTTTCAATTTTTGATACCAGGGACAGGTCAATATGGCAGGTTACATTAAAAAATTCATCATCCGTATCTACATATTGAGACATGTCCACTACACCTGCACCATGGCCATTGTTATTAAACATACCTTTCGGAGGAGCCACATCTGCCTTAAACTTCTCAGCTTCCAGCAATATACGTTCTGCCCTCTCTTTTGCAGCTCTTTGGTCATCCTCATTCCCATCTCTGCTGCTTTCTCTGGGATTGTCAATCGAACTCATCCGTTGTCTTGGTGGGGAATGGTTCCTCCTGTGCCTGTCCGTCCTGCTGAACCTGCTATGGTCTCCATAAGACCTCTCAGTGGAGTCATGGATGCACATGCTTTCTACAAAATTGGATATTCTGTTAATAGTATTATCCCTGTCAAAATTTCTTTTTAACGCTGGAGTATACAAAGTAGTGTCAGATGGGGATTTTATCAAATCCTTCTTGGGAGAAAATAAATTACTCGGGGTACCTGAACATGACCTCAATCTCCTTGATCTGGATCTTCTTGACCTCTTACTATGATGGTGCCTTTTCCCATCTTTCTTCTTTGACCTTGACCTGGACCTACCACGTCGTACTCGACGTTCTCGGTCTACCCTGTCTTGCACCATTTGTTCCACAAGCTTCCTGTATACAGGGTCCTTGGGCAGTTTTTCCTTTTTCTTCCTCTCCTTCCGTACAATTTCTATGTCTGGGTCCATGTCTGATGCTGAGCCATCAGACCCCTCACTGGACATGCCAGTTGATGTTTCCTCATCGGATTCTGAAGTAACAAATTCATCCTCAGATGCACGTACCCGAAGGTTAACGCCGTCATGCTCATGCTGCACTTGCACTTCATCACTATCTAAACCTGTCTCTTCATCAGAGTTAACATCCATTGGATTGACCTCGGTCGAATTAACCTTGGTCTTTTTAACAGGATGATTGCGATCAACCACAGGGCTGGTATCAGCTGACCTGGTAGTTGTTGCTATGAACTTCGACCTAGATCTAGATCTACCCCGTTTTGGGACCCTTTCATTTTCCAAGTCCGATGAGTTCTGTTCATCCCCATCTTGGAGACCTGAAACCTCTGCTGTAATTACAGCCTGCCTGCAGGTTACCCTTTTCTGTATAGTTTTAGGGGATTGATCAACCTTATTGGTTTTACCCCTCATTCGTTTACCTGAAGATGGCTGTTGCCAAGACGCAGAAATTGCTCTGCTGAATTTCTGAATTTTACTCCCGGATGCGGGACTTTCCGTGGACAAATGTCCCTGTTCAGCCTTCCTCTTGCCTTTAGCAAGTTTGCTACGATCCACCTTCCCCATTTATCATGGGTAATCGATAAGAATTTATCAAAAATTTCCTGGATTGAAATCTTGTTTATTTGTTTCCGTGAAGAATTAAACCAAACTGACGTCACTAGTTGGCTGATGTCACACGTTGCCATGGAGGCACGTGCAAAGGTGTGCTCTATGTAACTACCTTCAAAAGTCCGCGCCATGTATCTCTCCAGTAAAACTCATTTTAAATATTCAAAATGTTGCTTTAGTCTCTCTGCACCCACCTGTATAGTTAACCAAACACCAACGTAGCATGCTGTGGTTATTCCTGCAGTAACCATTGGAAATACTGAATAAAATAATGAAACGATAGGACCTCCTGATGTTCGCATATCTCCTAAACACCTGCATATAAACATTCACCTTAACATAATTAAGTTAATTGCTAAAAATGATTCGTAATGTTTCGATTAGATGTGAGTTACAGTACAAGAATTGATTTGAATTCTATCCAGATCTTCTTTGATGAAGACCATATCACAGTTTTGGACGAGACATTGTTATAGACAGTGAACTTATTTTGGAGAGATTTTGTTGTCATATTGGTGGACTAAAACCTCAAAAACACTATTTATTTGGAAGTCTAAAATTGTTTATGTTAAATGCATCGTTTTCAAATTAACTAAATTCCCTATAAAATGACGTACAAAAAATATTCAAGAAGACAAACCATTTGGCCATGGTAGATCCATTTTCCATTATTTATTTCATATTAGCGCTACTCACCAGAACCCGCTTGGCCCGAACCAACCTAGGGCTGCAAATATGGCTCCAGGAACAGCTGGAATACCCAAGGAACATACCAGCAACGCCCAGTCGTTCTTACCAAACGTTATCTTCTTGTTTAACACTACCATTAAAAACGCTGCAAAGAAGGCGATAGCCATTACCCTTCAATCACTTGGCAGAAAGAAAGTAATGCTGGAACGTTTCGTCAAGATTTAAAGCTGAGTCACGTCGAAAATATGATTCCAAAATTAATACCATGATATATTTTCGGAAGGAATCTTTCATGGTGCCAGAAAATAAGGAAACACAACCGTTCATGTAACGTATTCCAAAAGTGAAAAATTAGTTGCTATTGTTCTGTACATTATGGAATAGCACTGGTGAGGTCAATGGTGAGGTCAGTGTATAAATACAGAGAAGTGCTTCTTATGGTACGATGCACCCAACAAGAGAGATAAACTTTTTCCTACCTGATAGTGCGGTGACAATGATGATTATACCCTGACTGCACACCACCTCACCCAACATGAATCCGGAGGAGATGCAGATATCCTCATTAAACGTCCCATTGTTTAACGCTGTGGTCACAGCAAAGATGTGACCTAGCTCATGCTCAGTACTGTAGGGAAAAACAGACATGTTCCGATTGAATTGTACATCTCGTTTGGGCTTTGAACCACAGGTTGAAACTATGTCAAGGTACTGACTACATTATCATTTTAGTTTTCTTCAATTGCGAATTATCGTGAACATGGTGGAAAATCTAAATGACCAATTGGGGGGAGAATTATTTTTCACATAAATCAAAATTCAAATGCTGATTTCGCGACATTTGAAATTTGGAAAGTTTGCCAGAAAATACGTCAACATTGAAATGATGTCATTGTGAAATCTCAAGATTTTTTCTGCGTGAAAAGCATCTAAATCCCGCTTTAGTTGAAGTTATGAAATTAGTTTTCCAACGATTGTCATTTTAGATTTCTATTTCATTTTACCAAAAATTAAAGAAAGAAAACTGGTATAATGTACAGGGGACCTTGATCTGTTGGAATCTTCTTAATTTTAGTCAGACCTGTGATGAAGTCCGACGGATGAAGAGAATAGTTGAACTTTAACAAATATCGTGAATCAAGGTCTCAAATTACAGGAGTCTCTTCTGTTTAAGTTGCAAAAATTCTGAAGGAATTAGGGCACTAAAATCCGCGCATAACGAAGCTCGGACCCCTTCTTTGACAGCTTGGATAGTTTCAGTGGGTAGGTTTGGAAGTCCGCACGATAATATGATTGGATTAGGAAAAAAATATGTTTTCAACGTCACGTGATGTCACAAGCAAGGAGTCCCATGTTGATAGCTTTGTAAGAAGAAAGAAAATGTACTCGCCTGTATAAAATATCTGCTACAGCCAAATAAACTACCAAACGTTCACTGAATTTACGTCTGAAAATATTCCAATCTTTTCCAGAAAATATTAGGAAAATTAAAGTTGCAATGCTGACCAATATACTTATACCTGAAAGAGAAAAAAATGTTAACAGTTTCAAGATTTCAAAGACCTGGGTTTAGCTGACTGACATCAACAAAAAAAGACAAAATTACAATTTCTGTACACATTTGGCTTAATCCTTAAACGCAGATTATAATCCATACTCAAAGCACATAGCGCTGTAATGTGGACTCTCCAGAACCACGGATGCTCTGTACCGAAAATACGAGCAAATTCATGGACGTGATCTTCATCATTATCATTGTCATCATAAATATCTACAAGAAGTTTATAAAAATGGTTTCCAAAAAGCCAGCTCAAGACAAGTAGTGAAAAATGAAAAAGTTTCCATAGAAACGCTTGGTAATTTTGCGTAATCTTCATTTTAACAAAGGCAAGGCAAAATACCTGTCGTATTAAGACATTCTGCTGAATCATTAACCATAGACATAATGAACTTATTGAGAATAGATGAGATTCTGGAAAAAATCCTGAATCCGGGGATGATTACCCTTCCTTATTCCGAGGCTAATGTTTAATATCCTGGAGACCTGTTTTAAATATGTAGAATGATCAACATAGTCAGTGGTTAAAACATAGATCTAGCAACCAAAAGAAAAAGTTGGTCACCCTGCCCGCCAGTTACAATTATTTTTGTTGATGCACCGCTCCTAAGATGCACGGCAAGTTGCTCCCAACTTTACAAAGAAAAGTGATGGTGCGCTCCACAACATTTTACGAGATCAAAGCTGAACAAAATGTGCCTGAAAATAGGAATTCAATACATCGAGTTTTTCCTAAAAACACAAATCTGACATTTCTGGCATTTTTGTACAAAATTGACATCAGGGGATTTCAAAATAAATAAAAAATAAAGTTGCCTTCAGCGGAAATCAAATTCACAACACCAACCATCTATGGATTTGAAGGCAGATGCCTATTCCACTCTTCCACCTAGATATGTGTTGAATGGAATATCCTTAAACTCAACTTTGTTTCTTGCTCCACTTTACTTTTTGGATCATTTCTAGATTCAATCGAGTTTTTTCAAAAGTCTTGTCTAATAAGATGAATTGGACAAAAAGAATTTTTACAAAAGTGGGGTTTGAGTCCCGGATCTCCTGCTTATATGCCAACTGCTTTAACCATTACACCACAGAGTCAACTGTGCTTGTGGGGAACTTTAAAAAAACACCTATTCCATGCACCACTGCATCTGTCCAATTCATTTAATTCATCCAATCAGATGAAAACCTCCCCATTTTGAAAAAACTAGAATAGAGCATGACTTTATAAGGGTCTGAAAATCTGAGACTGGCAAGGAATGACAGATTGGCTGGGTGAGTAAAGCGTTAGAATTCTAATCCAGAGATGGTTGGTGTTGTGAGTTCGATTCCAACTGGAGGCTACTTTATTTTTTGCTGATTTTAAAGCCCCTTAATGTCAGTTCTGTACAAAAATGCCTGAAATCTCAGATTTGTGGCATTTAGGAAAAATTCGAATAAGGGGACTCTTTACGAAGCCACCAACAACTCTGCTTTGAATACACGTGGAGGGATGAAACTGATCACACGGTCAGTGACGTTTTCTTTGTAAACCTCACCAAACCACAGGTTTCCTGTCAGTCTCTTCTGTCCTGAGATGTACTTCTTAACTAAGCTTTTCAACCCACCTGCCATGTTTCGTCCGACTTGTACTTAACTCTCATTTCAAAAAGCATCAAAATTATCAGACTTTCTTCAGAATTCCCAATCGTTCTCAATAAACTTTGTAAAAAGGATTCACACTTGATGTAGTTTCATAAGTAGTCCCGAAATGAGTCTGCCAACTTTATGCACTCAAATATCATTCTAAATTAAGAAGAACTTTTAAAATACATGCACCGCAGTAAGTACAAGCTTGAAAGAAACTTAGACAATTTATCCTAAATACCGAGGAAAACACGAATAATCCCGCAAAAAAAGTTCAATCAGTAAAAATCAAAAAAGAAACACGAATGTAGAATTATATAAAGTCTTTTTCACTGGAAACAACTCTTAATATTTTGTAAGGAGAGAAAAGAAAATACTGAAGTGCTGTCTGTGATTGTTGAAGCTTTATTAAAGCAGACCTGTGTAAGGGAGAGATTATTCTGGGTTCACAAAAGCTCTTCAACACAGACTTGTTTTCCTCCCTTCTACGAACTTATCAACAGAGACACAAAAAGTTACAAAGGCCAATGAGTAATGAGAATTATTGAAGTTGTGCAAGGTGACAGACGAACACTGCAACACAGAGGAGGTGTTCCCCTACAGTCAGCAAAGCTTTGAAAATGCCTAGTTTCCTTTAACTGTGCATTTAGTGTCTCCAGTTCAAGTAAAATGGACTAGAAGCGAATCTCTTGTCACTAGTCAGATAGATTTAGTCAGCATTTTCTGTGTTTGTGTTTTTGTCCAACTCATCCCCAAGAGTTTATAATTACTATATTCCCGCATTGACTACAGACAAAATGAATACCTATTTCTTTTGTCGAATCAAATTGTAAGCCTATTAGAGCGATAAATTGAATCGTGTTCCAAGGATTAAGTGTATATCTCCTTAATTTTCATAAGTACTCTCTCAATGACAGTTTATAGATTCCGATTTAAGTTTTCTTGGGTTTTTTGGGTTTACCTTACTTGACAGACAAAGTAATTCGTGTCAATACTCATTAAGATCCCACTTTAATCTCAGCGTCGGGCAAAGGACGCGTCGACATTCTGTTAAAAGGAACGTCCGTGTCAATATACATTGTAATGTTAAGGTGAGGCTGTCTGGGGAATTCAGACCTTGAATATCACAATTACACAGGGTTTTTGCAAACTGGACATCTATTTCTAATCTATTTTGTAAATAATTATTCAGTTTTTTCATGGATGTAATTTGTAACTCAAACATAAAATTCAGCATGTATCACATCATGACTAATTTAAGACAAAAAAATCCAGACAGTTACGTTGTGTCTGTAAAAACACTTTTTTGACTTGGAAGTTTAAAAACAAACTACTGTATATTAAACCATTTACGGCAGGTAATCAGACAGAAAATTATAAATTTTTCTCTTACCTACTTCTTTCCATTTCCTGGATATAATCCTTTTAATAATGACCTTGCTAAGCAATTTAAATGTTTTATCTTATTTGTAATCGATTTGCCATCATGAGTCCAAGTAAACAGCAAAAGAGATTTGCTTTTGTTGCTCAACGATGGTTGGTATTTCAACCTTCAACGCATTCATCGAATCTCACAAGGTCTCAAACAATTGATCTGATGGCTCCGTCTACTCAGATTGCGAAATTGAAAACTCCATTGATTTTTTCTGATAACATACGTTGAGTACCGTATAATTGGGGGAATTTCTTTGTTAAACTATTCTTTATGAAACGCAATGTAAAATGAGTCGTTCCGGCACAAGGAAGAGATGACCAGGTTTTAATTTTCTGTTCTTGAACAGAGAACGAAATTGTAATACTAATATTTTAAGAAATCGAATTGCGAGAAAAACATTTAGATATGAAGCGTGTGCGGCATATTTTGATCTTTATCTTTGAAGCCCTTAAGGCAGATCATGTTCCATGGTTCTCGCTTGTAAATTCAGTGTAAAATCTCAACCATAAAAGAACACTTTATTTTAGAATCGAGTAAAGTGTTTTTCAAAAGGGCCAAGAAACGTTCGCTGCAAGATGCAGAAAGGTATAAAAGGAAAGTGAGGACAAGGAAGAGAAGTGCTGTTTAAAATCTTTTTTATCGATTTTCCAAGTTTTATTTCATACAAACTATTACGTTTGAGAATATTCACTGAGGCCTTTATGCTTCAAAAAAATCTTTGTGTCTGTAGCTATGTTTTCTTGGGTAAAGGGAGATATTTCTTATTGTAAACTTACTTCTGCCCGACAAACCCAACAGTTCCTTCATTTATTTATTTCTTATTAGCCAAACGTGAGAGTTACAAAGGATAGTCTTTGATGCCTCATTTTGAGGTCAGGACGACCACTAGGAAGTAGTAAGCTATTCAGAGCAAGTGTCAGCTACGACAGGGCAAATTTCGAGAAATGCGTTACTAGCTTTTTTAATTTGTCATTTCTAAGTACACTCAGGTCAATATGATCATGATAAAAAGGTGTGTTTGGAATTAAACTTTTCAATTGGGTTCTATTTGGATCAACCTCTTTGCTAAACCCTACAGAGGTACTGTCTGTGAAAGGAAAAGAAAAATTCAATGTGATCCTATGTACATATAAGTTACAGTGGGCTAGTAATGATGAAGGAAAGTACCAGCTAAATTTCCAGTACTTAGGATGTTGCTGTGGACTGATGATGATTTATATCAGGTTGGAAGGAAAAATATAAATGGTGCTTGAAAGCTGAAGGCTTAATCGAGTTTTCCCTAAATGTTTTCACTGAATTCGGTGACAAACAAAATATTATTTTAAAAAGAGGATTGCAGTGTTCGAACCTGCTACCTCTCATTTAAGAAACCAGCACTTTACCTCAACACCACAGAGACACAGCTAACAGAGGAGACAGTTAAATTGATCCTAATTCACGCTTCAATAATTTCTCAGATTCTCTGAATTTGCTAAAATTCACTGAATTTAAGGAAAGCTCTGCTCTATTTAGGGAAAACCCCAATATTGGAGTCTCGTTCTAAAATGAAGGAAAGGGGTTCACTTCATGTTTGCATCTGTAACGTTCTTTCCCATCCATTTACATGCTTTTCCTTTCGATTTCGCAATTAATTTTGATCTCAAGTTTACATTTTTTGCCTGTGTTTTCCTTGAAGGCACCCCACAAAAACAAATATAACTCGCAAAAATACAGGTTGAAAAAGCGTCTGTTTATTTGCATTTTGTTTATTGTGAGACAATATTTATAAAAGTGGTAATAATGCATGAATAAAGTAATATTTGCTAAATTAATTAGATATACAAATTTCTTGATCTGGAGGTAGTGCGCGTAAAATTTACAAAAAATACAAGAAGAAAATCAATGGACTTTATTAGTTTTTTGTTATAAAGTTCAAACCCCAATAAAATCTTACTTTCAGATAATCTGAGCTCCTATTAATCCAACTTAACAAACAAAGCTGCGGGCGTAATAAAGCATGGGACATTTGAGCAGGCTTTCAGACCCAATAAGAAAACTTTTCGCAAGGGAGTTTTGAAAGGTACAGGTATTTTCTATCACATCCTATATGAAGATCTTTCAATTCTGACCAGTTCGTAAATAGTTTTACAATGGTTGTGTAAGAGAAACATTTTAAGTCATCCTAGGACACAAACTTCTGACTGAACTAAACATAAATTTCTCACAGACAACCATTCTAAAACTATTTAAAAACCAGTCAGAATTGATAGATTTTCCTACGGGATGTATCAGTACGAAAATTACAACACAACTCAACAACAATCATATTTACAGACCTCTACAACAGAGGCAAGGCTTGTGGAAAATTAAAGCCCAGGAAATTAAAAATTGCAGAAAATATTTGTTAAGTCAGTACTGTCAATTATGATTTTAAATATCATCACCTGCTTCAACAGAAATAATTCATCAAGGGAATTTAAAATTAGTTGCAGGTAAATAAGATGACATTCATTCGTCATAATCTTGGCTCATTAACTTTAATTACCAACCATCATTTCTTGTCTGTACACAAACTCCAATGAGAAAAATATCAGTTTTTTTTTGGTTTGAAAAACACATTCAGGAAATGTATTGAAAAATTTGCCGGGTTCTGGTGGATATGTATTACCAAACCAAAGAACCTCATGTTTTTACATCTGAAGAAAAATTAGTGATTCCTGTAAATGGTCTGTCTGTCTGTAGAATTCTCGCTAAAAAATACAGTTGGTATATTTATTTTACTAAACAAGTTAAAGCATATTGCATATGGAAATACAACAGTGAGTTGGACGACACCATCGTAGAACTACATCATAGAGTTTACGAAGAAGCACACCAACAAAAGTGTAAACTTAATCTGATAAATAAACAAGGAAATAACACTTTGAATTGTGATTCTTAGATAAGCTATTTGTAGTTTGTAGTACCGCGGGGGGGGGGGTTAATTCTACCGATTAATTACATCCAAACTACAATACAATAGATGATAAACAACCAAACTAGTACGGGACAAGGATAGTTGAGTTTTTTACGATACGCATTTCTGAAAGATTATCTGAAAGATCGAAAGTTACACAAAACAAAATAAATTTTGACAAAAATTGCCCCCAGTGGGGTTTGAACCCACAACCTCCGGATCATCACTCTAATGCTCTGCCAACTGAGTTAAGTCACCATTTGGTTTTCTGTGTGAATCATTAAAGCCTTTATAGACTCTAAAGTCATGCTCTATTGATTCTAGAAATTACCAAAGTCCAACATGTGAAGTGATGCATCAAACAAAGCTCACTTCAGAAATCTCCTGCCCAACAGATTTATGCCTAGCTTAGTTGGCAGAGCATTAGAGTGATTATCCGGAGGTTGTAGGTTCAAACCCCACTGGCGGAAAATGTTGACGAAATTTATTTTGTTCTGTGTAACTTTTAATCTGTCAGATTATCTGACAGAAATGCCTCAGATTTCCTTGTCTTGAAAAACCTGATTCACTCTGGTGAACCAAACCACGTCCCAATCCAAGTCAGGCATCACCAAAATAAAAAAAACTAACTGTCCTTTAAAACAATGTAAAAAGGTACCTTTTATACAGCAACAAAAAAAGAGTCAGAGCTGTATCATTTGTGATGGCAATGACGACAACGCAAAATAATTTGAAATAATTAAAAAAGAGTTCAAACCCTAAAATGCAGACTTCAATCATTTTTTCAAATATTGAATTCTGTTCTGCTGAGGAAATCAAAAATTATGTACGGTACATCAGAAACCAGTTTCGAACCAGGTATTCACCACGCTGAACCATTTGTGCTGTGAACCGATTGCATAAATTCAAGTGGGTCTTGTGTCCGTAACGTTTTGATTCAGTTTTTGGAAATCATTGCACGTTTGGATCCAGACCTTAGTTGATAAAATTGAATGGCTTTAGTAAGAGTTCTATTGGTATGGGGGAGAACATCTATGTTCGGATCTTGAAACTGAACCTACTTGAAAGTTCTGGCATGCAAATTGTGCGTTCAAACAAAGATGAAATTCACTGGCCAGTCTCATGTGACTACGTCAGAAGTATATATTTTCACTGTCCCTGGATTTTGTATATATTTGGCGACGTGAATTTTTGTGGTCCGTGTACACATCATGAATTATGGCTGCAATTTGATGTTGAAAATTATTCTCTTGCAGTTCATTTGAATGAAGAATACCACTCTGTTTAATTCCTGGATATTAATCATGATAGCAAACAGTAAATTGTTCCTAGGCAACTGTAGACATTGTTCTTGCCGTAGATGACGTTCCGTCGTATTTATCTTCTCGACGTTGTCGTTGATTGGATGATGTAGAGCGCCGTATAAAAGTGTAGGCGAAGAAATTGAACACTCCTCCTGTATTTGCAGTGCAGGCCACAAGATTAGTCTGTGAAAAAAATTACATGAAGTTGTTGAATCTTTCAGCATAGATGCTGTATTCAACTCAATTTCGTCCAAGTCCAGTATCAGTATCTATTCTTTATTTTGGAAAGGCAATTGGAATACTTACCATTATGATAGGAGGAGGAGTTATAAATGACCAAATACAGTAAACAATCCAGGTCACCCATTGAGCAATATAGGAGACGATAAACAACGTCAGAACTTGCGCCGTTTTCTGGTACTTCCGGCGCTCTTCCTTTGCTTTTTCACCCTCGTTGAAGTGATTCATTCTTTGTGCTTGAATCTGAAATGTCATCACAGTTTGTTTTTTTTTTGAAATTATTCCCCAAAATACACACTCCTAGCAAACCCGTATTTCATGAATAACAAATATCATGTTTAATTGTGAATTTAACACTCTTAGCATTTTCTATAATCCGTCTACTTCTGCTCCCACTGGGGATTGATCCCAGGACTCTTGATCATCACTCTAAACCTCCACTGACTGTGCTAGTCAGGTATGCGTTGGGTAGAAGATTTCTGAAGAGAGCTTTGTTTCAAGCACCACTTCACATTTTAGACTTTGATCATTTCCAGCATCTGGCTGCACCTCTTGCTAGAGTCTGGGGTATAGTGGATTTCTGATGGTAGTACTTCTCTTTTCTAGACAACGGGTTGGGATGGTTTCTGCGCTGTCAAGAACAGGAACTAATAGTCTTGGTTCACAACAATCCTTTTATTGTTCTTTTCATATA